>LPNX010524128.1:260542-355776 GCA_001517045.1 Pseudotsuga menziesii
CAGGAAGTGTGAGAACATGTATACCTTTTGAGCATGATTTGCAACTCCTTTTGCAATGACTCTACCACTTGAGATTTCTGTGATCTCAACTTCATCAGGGGAGAATATGAATTTATTAGGAGACGCAGTGTGGGTCATCTGGTACACTGATAGAAGGTTGGAGGCGAGACCAAGGACATACAGCACATTGTTGAACTGACCATGATCAAGATCTATTCTTCCTTTGCCTAAACTTTCAGTGAGAGAGTCATCTCCTAGTACAATAGATGGTCCTTTCGACTTGTCCAGTGAGGAGAAGGCCTCCTTAGTTGAAACCATGTGTCTTGAAGCTCCAGAAGCAATGATAAAACTGGGTGAGATTGATGTGCTAGCAACTAGAGCATGAACTCTCTCTCTGTCATCAGAACTTGATCCTCCTTCTCTCTTCTTTGAGCTTTCTGGAAGGGAGATGCCATTCTTCTCCAGCAGTTGAGTTAGCATGTCTATCTTCTTTTTCATACAAGAGATTTCAGTATGATTTCCCTTATTGCAGTATGAGCACTTATTTATATCACCTTTGTTTTTCTTCTTCTGGGTATTTTTCTTGGGACCTTGTTGATCCTATGGAGACTGCTTCTTGTCTCTCTTTTGCTCAGGTGGATTTTTAGCTTTCTTTTTTACTTTTGAATCCACCTTTGAATCTCCAGCAATCAAAGCTTGATCTTTGGATGGTTTGATGGTGCCCATCATCACCAGCTTGTCTTGTTCTTGTGTGAGAGATTCCATGAAATCTGTAAGGCTAGGCATCTTCCAGGTTCGAGTTGTGAGTTTTGTGGCATAGAATGTCAAAATAAAGACTGAGTAGTCAGGTCCTAGCTTTGAGAGGATGGCCAATACGAGCTGATCATATTTCTTTTTGATACCACACTGCTTCAGCTGCAAAACTAGTGCTTTGAACTTGGAGAAATATAGCTGTAGGGATTCAAAGCTACTGGGACTCAGAGAAATCAGCTCATTCTCGATCTGATGTCCCCTCATCTCATCTGTCTTTCCAAAAATATCAGAAAGCTTCTCCCATACTTGATCCGGTGATGTCAATCCATCAAGATGGAAAAGGAGGTCTCGGGAAATACTATGACATAGGAGGCCATAGGCCTCATCTCTCCGATTGTGCCATTTTATCTTCTCTGTAGCAGCATTGGGCTCTGATTCTGTAGCCATAGTCACCCTGTAGAGTCCTTTCGCTCTCAACAATATCTCCATCTTTGCTTTCCATTCAAAATAGTTGAAGGGAGTCAAGATAGTTTTCTGTGAATCCATAGCTTTAGAAAATCTGTCCCGGCTATCAGTAGAAGGCTCCCAGTCTTGATGTCGAACCTGCAAAACAATTTTTGAAGGAGAGTAAAAACCTACAATGGTTCTGATACCATGTAGAAATTCAGGTCAGCAATAGATTAATTTCACCCACAACAATTAACAATTGATCATGCAAAACGGCTCACAAGAGAGACTGAATATGGAGCTATAACACAAAATTATATTAACTGAGTGTACAATATCCAACCCTGTAATAACATAGGCTGATTAATATATATAATACATGAGGAAATCGAATGCATAAGGAAGCATCCAAATCTAGCATAAAGCAGGATTACCCAAAATAGGCAAATCCCCCATAGGTGTAAAAAGCTGATCCCAAATCTGTCATGGAGCTCACAAATTGGCAAGGGTGCATGGGAAAGCTAAAGAGTGGTGGAATGGCAGCTCATACATGCTTTTGCATGGAGAAAAGAGTGGAGGATGAAGAGGACAAAAAACTAGTTCACCTCACCTAGTCTTGCTTTCCTATGTGCCTTAAAACACTGAAAAAGCAGGAAATAAAGCAGAAAAAGCAGATAGGCACCTAGGAGGCCAGGAATAAAGTAGATTTGATTCCTAAGGCTTTCCCAAGTGCTACATGAGTCAAATATGGCAAGTTTGACCTCTATGGATAGGCAATTAGCAACTTGCACATGGTGGGATTCATGGACTAGGAAAATAAGACAAAAATGAATGAATTAATGTCTAAGAGGGTAATACTATGGGTTGCTTATTCTAACAAGCATATCTAATATATGATCCATGATTATATAATATCAATGTATGCTTAATTTCAACAACCATTCCCATGTTTCACGTAAGGTAAAGGAAAATGATTCATCAATATAATATTACATTTCCTCCACATATACAAATCCGTTAATATTATATTATATTTCCTCTACAAATACTTTCCATCCAGCATATAATGAGATGGTATTCACAAATTGGCTTTGGGCAACGTATGCCTTGTAATTATTCTTATGCGATTTCCACCATGCCAATTCTCTCGATCAAAGTATAACATATCCACTTTGAGTTTCAACTACTTATCATTAATACCTTGGAGGAGAAAATAAGGTTCCATTTTGGTAATCCATTTGGTTGGGTTGGAGCCATTGAACTTGTTTAGTTCTATTTTTGACAATCTATGCAACATATAGTAATAATTTTCTTAAAAAGGTGGCCTTGTACAATGTTAACCTTCGTCCCTTATAACATTTCTAATAAGACAACCATATATAAAATATTAAATGTGTCAAGAAGCAAAGAGTAAGAGACAACTATAAGTAAGTCTTATATTAAATTTACCATATAAGTCTTTAATTAACACTATCAATTGAAATTTGACACGTTGGATTGTTGTGATCTTCTTATTACTCCTCACCAACATGATTGCAAGGCATTCTTTCAAGGTGAAGTCCATAATTTTAGGCCTTCTTCCTCATTATCAAGCCTTTTGGTAAGACAATAAAGAGGGTAGTGGCATGCATGAGCATGGAAAACGGTTCTGACATGAAGGTATACACATTAATTGTTTTCATTAAATAACTTAAATTCCTAACCGTGACTGTTGATTCACTGAATCCAATCTAGCCATTAATAAACGTCTTTTGGTTTTTGGTTCAATTTAAAAGGAATATTGTTGAGACTCGGACATGTAGTGAGTTGCAAGGGTTCAATTGAGTTAGGCTTCATTCCATTTCCCCTCCATCCCATACATGTATGCTTTCATGACAAGTGTTGAAAAAAAAATTTGATGCCTTGACCCTGATTATACTAGCTTTGCTAACTTGCTCGGTATGTAGGAATTTTTTTTTAATGTTTTATGAGTTGTGTATTATTTTTTCTTAGGTGCCCAAACCTTATCATTCTTACATCTGTCAATCTTGGATTGTGCGTGGATTCCCCAATATTCTTATGACATAGTCTAAGTAGTTCTTTTGTATAATGAAGTGTGCCCCAACTTGAAAAAATACACATATGACAACTTATGACACACATGACAACTTGTATAGTTGTTACATTAATAAAATGTTAAATTAATGATACAAATGACAATTCAATGTGTAAAAAATAGGTTTTATTGAAAATATATCATTTTTTCATGTAAATAGTAAGAGTGCTCAATTGTTAAAAACTGTAAAATTTTGAAAGAACAATTATATTTTTTACTTTTTTTTTTGAAAAAATTTAATTAATTTATACTTGAAGTGAAATTATTATATTGACCTTAGAGAAGTTCTCCAAAAATGAATTCCATTCCAATTGAAATTAATACCTGCCCTTCAAATTTTATCATTGCTCCTTGTTCCGCACCATTAGAACTTATAGATACAAACAAGCTAATTCACCCTAGTATTCAAAGGGAAAGTCAATGCCATTTGCTCGACAAACAAACACCAAAATGTGAACTATTTGTAGAAAATCAAAACAACCCTGTTCTAAAAAACATTATGTAGGATAGGGAAAAAAGAGTTGGGTCAAAGAATACAGTTGAGAGTGTGGAACATCTCGAGTCAGATGTGCAGTGTTCAATGCAAAATTCTAGAAGTGGGAGATATCAGACAGTGTAGTGTCTGAGGATATACAATAAACCACATTAAGGCTTGGTTATTTCAATTTTATTTATATTTCAATACATTATGTAAAAGCTACCGCAAGTGCAATGACAATGAGCTCAGTTGGTAATCTCATCGAGAAGAGGGACTCAGAAAATGAAACCCTAGGATAAAGCTAAAAAGAACCCATAAACCTCTACATTTTTTAATTGTTACGAGAAAATGTTTCCACTTGCCATTAGGTTTCTTAGCATGACCGCAACTGCCATCGCTCTGTAATATTCAACTCGTAAATACAAATTTGAACAGTGTTGAGAAATTAACCTTGAAATCACCCAAGACAGACTAGCACTAGAATTTCGCTCAATGGAGTACGACGACCCAATACATAATACATTTCCGTTAGATGGGTTGTTCATCAAACAACAACACTGTAACTAAACTCGTATGTGTTCAAGGCTTCAATGGCACAAGGTATGTTTCAATCTATATGGCCATCCCAAAATTCTTCAATTTATTGTTTTTGAGTTTAGTTGATATTCACATGATAAAATTTTATCCCTAGAACTTTGAAATTGATTCAGAAATGGGCTTTTTCGGTTGAATTCGATCACCCTTTTTTTAAATTAAAATTTATGTATAACCCTAGAACTCTGAAATTGCTTTAGAAATTTCTCAAATGCAAGCTAAAGATGATGCTAACTTGGAAAAAGGATTATCCAAGTAGTCTGGTTAAAAAACACTTGTAAAAGAGAGTATGGATAGCCCCTCCATCCATTTTTCATTGTTAAGGTTTTGTCTTGAGTTCTTAATTTCCAATCTGATGCACCTAATTTCCTCCTCTTTTGGTATCTGGTAGGTATGTTCTTTAGCCACCATAGCTTGTGATTTGAAACCTAGTTTCTGTGGTGTTCAACATTTGCAATTAACTGGTAAATATTTTTTCTTCAGCTATGAGAGCCCGTGATTTGCTGGGAGAGCATGTTGTTTGAAGGTTTTGGGTGCCTTCCCATGGAGTTCCTTATTTGTTATTCTCCGTTTGTGGGTAAGAAATATTTGGACTTTCAAGAGCTATAATTTGAGCCATGTTTGACTATTTTATGTTCAGTGATAAAACCTCCATTTTTTGTCAACGAATATATGACTAATATTTTGGCTACCCCATCGTAGTTTGCAACAGTGGGTGTGTTTAGGTGTCTGATATTTGGTGTATGTTGATGAACTGTTGTTTCCATAGTGGGTGTTTGGGTGGCAGATATCCCATATATTTGACCCAGTTATAGTTTGTTTAGGCCTAAACCTTCGAAGTGGATTGAAGACATGTCCATTCCAATGGTTAGTGTAGGTTGTGATATAGCTTATGTATTTTTTTTTAGAATATCTTGATGAAGGAATGTTGGTGCTCAAAAAAATACATCTGTTTTAGTGCATCGAGTTCCGAGAATACCTCACATTCCAATTGTGATAGAGAACAAAGAAGAGCACACCCTTTCACCTCTCTGCTAGTTTAGGTTATATTTATAGTTTTTTCAATGTAAATGGTGGCTTTGAGTTTGCAATGCATTTATTTGGATATGCCACCAATTCCTATAATTTAGTCTGGTGTATGAATTATGTTTCAACTTTCTCAACATTAGGAATTTCTGATTTTGTGGTTCAGATTTAGCTGGACTAATACATATGACAAATGAATCATCGTGATATTAGAATTACAATTGTTGTTATTTGTAGGCCAAAAGAAATTGAAAAACCCAAAGATCAAGCTTTAGTACCTAAGAATGGGTTTCAGACTTTCTGATTCTTCTTAGTTCAAATTTGTAAGGATACACACCTTTGTACTTCTCAAAGACAATGACTATCTATCAATGAAGACTACATAATATATTATTAATTATTCATAATTTAAACATGTAGCCTGATGATTCAGAGTGGGATGAATTTGGTAATCATCTCTATTCACTACCTGAAGTGCCTCAAGAAATACAGATAGCACATTCATAGCCCGTGTTTACAAATAAAGCTGACAAAGAAAGCAAGATTAAGGATCTTGTTGATTCAACTGCATTGGAGTGGCAGTGGTGAGACATCT
Organism: Pseudotsuga menziesii; assembly: GCA_001517045.1. Classification (NCBI taxonomy): domain Eukaryota; kingdom Viridiplantae; phylum Streptophyta; class Pinopsida; order Pinales; family Pinaceae; genus Pseudotsuga; species Pseudotsuga menziesii. The sequence continues at coordinate 266,531 of LPNX010524128.1, forward strand.
ATGGGTTGTTTATAGTGTCCTTTTTGGTGTATTTCTTGGGAATAATTTGAGGGATAAGATTAATAGGAGAAAACAGGTTGGAGTATAACAAATACTACTGTCACGTGTCTTCCTTACACTTCCAGCTATCTTTGTAGGAAAACACAGGAAGGATATGCTGGAAGAGGGTTTGGCAAAGGTGCAGGAGGAAGGGGTCTAACAAGAAGAGGATTAGGTAAATATCTTAGGATTTTTATTTATAGGATTAGGTAAATATCATAGGATTAGGTAAATATCTTAGGATTGAGGATTAGGTAAATATGCCCAAGAAAGAATTGAGTCTACATCAAACCAATTTCTTGCACTTTTTCAAGATAACTACCTAAAGATGGTAGCAAGAAAGGTCTGTAACTACCCAAAATACATATGTTTTTTCCTTTACCAATATTTCTTCGATCAATATATTTTATATGCCTGTTAATGAACAGAAATATGATGTTAGTTTTCATAGTAGATCTGGTGTTTGTGGCTTTTGGCACACAAAAAATTGAATTTTTTGATGAATTTTTAGATATTTGTTACCTGAAAAATGGTTGCTGGTGTCAAATCACACATATCTTTGGCCCTTATTGAAAAGGATAAAAGTTACAAAATATATTTTATAGATATATTTTTATATGATTGTACTAATATAGATCTTTAGGCAGATCTCTATTTATATGCTTTGTTGTATGTACTAAACAATACGATAATTTTCCACTATATATTTGAGTATGGACATTAGATTATTAGTTATTGTTTCACATATTTTGTACTGTGAAAATGCGCTAGTTTTAGAGACAAGGAGTTCTATCAAAAGATCTTTGGAGACGATGACAAGCTGACGAAGTTTCTAAGGTGGAGGGAAAATTTTGGAGAAGGGTATCAAAATCGTTGACTTCAATCCTAGTGGTTTCAATGCCATAAGTCAGATCACAAATCTTAAGAATATGCCCAAGAAATAATTGAGAGCTGCATCAAACCAAATTCTTGCTCTTTTTCAAGATAACTACCTGGAGATGGTAGCAAGAAAGGTCTGTAACTACCCAAAATACATATGTTTTTTCCTTTACCAAGATTGCTTCAATCAATATATTCTATACGCATGTTAATGAACAAAAATATGACATTAGTTTCATAGTACATATGGTGTTTGTGGGTTTTGACACACCAACAATTGAATTTTTTGATGAATTTTTAGATATCTGTTACTTGACAAATGGTTGCTGGTGTCAAATCACATATGTCTTTGGCCCTGATTGAAAACCGCTAAAAGTTACAACATATATTTCACAGAGATATTTTTTATATGATTGTACTAATAGAGATCTTTAGGAAGATCTATTTTTATATGCTTTGTTGTATGTACCAAACAATGTGATATTTTTCCACTAAATATATGAGTACGGGCATTCGATTGTTAGTTAATATTTCACATCATTTTGTACTGTAAAAATGAAAATAGCTTTTGAGACAAGGAGCTCTATCAGAAGATCTTTGGAGATGATGAGAAGCTGAAGAAGTTTCTGAGGTGAAGGGTCCAAATTCTAGAGAAGGGCATCAAACTCCTTGAATTCAAGCCTGGTGGGGTCAATGCCATGATTCAAATCACAGAGCTTAAGAATATTCCCAAGAAAGAATTGAGAGCTGCATCAAACCAAATTCTTGCACTTTTTTAAGATAACTACCCAGAGATGGTAGCAAGAAAGGTTTGTAACTACCCAAAATACATATGTTTTTGCCATTACCGAGCTTCTGTAGTCTTGAACAATAGACATTTAGGTACAGTAATGGACTGTAAAATAGAATCCTTCCATCAATGGTTGTTGAGGAGGTCCCTGCTGCATTTCTTATGTATAAGACAAGTGATTTCTTCTATCCATGATGCAAAATATTGTCAAAGAGTTTCGTTTTTCCTTCGTTTGTGAGCTTAGTTGACTATTGTCCACAAAATTATAGTAGTACAAGCTAGACATTAAGAGAACACCAGTGTTCGTGACTCATTAGGGAGACTGATAAGAAAATGTTCCATTATAATTTGCTACAAATTTTTAATCTAAGAAATGTTCCCTTTTGATAGCTCTCAACAACAGCTGTCAGAAATGTTTGAGGTGGAAATTGAGTTAAATACATGGAAAGGAGTGGACAAAACACTCCTTACCATTCAATTGCATCATATGTAATAGCATCATATTTTGATTGGTCTCTGCATTCAATTGTAGGTCATATGCTCAAACCATAGACAAGTATCTACAAGCACATCAAGTAACAAAATAAGAAACAAGTACTAACCAACCAAAGCTTGGACAGTCTCACTAGATACCATGATACTGATATTCATGTTGACATTTTTTCTAACCTTTAAAAACTAAAATAGTTTATGTAAGAATATTTCCCAATGAAAAAGTATTTTTTGAGAAACCATGATCTTTGTTTTCGTTTAAGTACTGTTAGAACTAGGCTTAAAACCTAGCCAATGAAGAGGATTTTATTGAAGCATGAGAACCCTTGTTCTATTTTTATTTATTAATGGATTAAGGCCCTTCAAAAGAAACTGAGCTCTTCATATCTTGTTTTTTTGTTGAGGGGAAACATACTTAGTGCCCAGTAAAATCCCCATTGACAAACATGATGTCTTCAAAATATGGCTTTAGCTCATCTACATTTTTGAAGTGCTGTCATTTTGATCAGCACTATGAAATATAGTTCATAACCTGTTCTTCACATCTTGGAAGCATCTGCAAATTGATCAAATTCAAATGAGATAAGAGTGGGGAATAGAATCCAAAGGCAAATAATACACTAATTCCTAGGTTGTCAAAACTTAGGCCATTTATGGCATCATAGCCATTTATTGGTTTTCATTGTTTTGTCTCCCTACAGGGGTCCTATTTTCAGCCATCATAATAGAGCATTTAATGCTTTCAAATAATCTCCACTTATAGTGGCAGTGGCTCATAAGTCCTTTTCAATGGCAACTGCACATTCAACAAACATAGTAACTAAGTATTAGATGACAATGTAGTCATAAGGCCACAAGAACCAATCATCATGCAAAGATACATTGATATTCTACATTCCATGCATGCTTGTAATCACATCACTTTCTCAAATTTAGGGTTAAACTGAACTAGCATGCAGACACCCTGAGAAATATCCAATTAAAATCCCAATTGATTAAACATAATACAGAGAACGTATCATGTATATCGAAGAACATTTCCTCATTTTGTATTTGGAAAATGCACCATTTCCCGTGGTGATTTAAATTGTACCTTGTGGAGCATGTGAAACATTTCCAGTCAAAGGACAAACTATTATGTAGTCTTGAACAATAGACATTTAGGTGTAGTAATGGATTGTAAAATAGAATCCTTTTTTCAATGGTTGTTGACAGAGGTGTCTGCTGCATTCCTTATGTATAAGACAAGTGATTTCTTCCATCTATGATGCAAAATATTGTCAAAGAGTTTCGTTTTGCCTTTGTTTGTGAGCTTAGTTGACTATTGTTCACAAAATTAGAGTAGTTCAAGCTAGACATTAAGAGAACACTAGGGGTCGTGACTCATTAGGGAGACTAGTAAGAAAATGTTCCATTATAATTTGCTACAAAGTTTTAATCTGAGAAATGTTCCCTTTTGATAGCTCTCAACACCAGCTCTCAGAAATGTTTGAGGTGGCAACTGAGTTAAATACATGGTAAGGAGTGGACAAAACACCCCTTACCATTCAATTGCATCATATTTAATAGCATCATATTTTGACTAGTCTTTGCATTCAATTGTAGGTCATATGCTCAAACCATAGAAAAGTATCTACAAGCACATCAAGTAACAAAATAAGAAACAAGTAATAACCAGCCAAAGCTCGGATAGTGTCACTAGATACCATGATACTTATACTCATGTTGATAGTTTTTATAACCTTTAAAAACTAAAATAGTTTATGTAAGAAGTTTTCCGAATGCAAAAGTATTTTTTGAGAAACCAAGATTTCTGTTTTCCTTTAAGTACTATTAGAACTAGGCTTAAAGCCTAGCCAACGAAGAGGCTTTTATTGAAGCATGAGAACTCTTGTTCTGTTTTTATTTTTAAGGGATTAAGGCCCTTCGAAAGGAACTGAGCTCTTCACATATTGTTTTTTGGTTGAGGGGAAACATCCTTAGTGCCCAGTAAAATGCTTATTGACAAATGTGATGTCATTAAAATATGGATTTAGCTCATCTACATTTTTGAAGTGCTTTCATTTTGATTAGCACTGTGACATATAGTTCCTAACCTGTTTTTCACATCTTGGAAGCATCTACAAGTTGATCAAATTCAAATGAGATGAGAGTGGGGAATAGAATCCCAAGGGGAATAATACACTAATTTCCAGGTTGTTAAAACTCGGGCCATTTATGGAATCATAGCCATTTATTGGTTTTCACTGTTTTGTCTCCCTACAGGGGTCCTATTTGGAGCCATCATAACCGAGCATTTAATGCTTTCAAATAATCTTCACTTATAGTGGTAGTGGCCCATAAGTCCTTTTCAATGGAAGCTGCACATTCAACAAAACATAGTAACTAAGTATTAGATGACAACGTAGTCATAAGGCCACAAGAACCAATCATCATGCAAAGATTCATTGATATTCTACATTCCATGCATGCTTGTAATCACATCACTTTCTCAAATTTATGGATAAAATGAACTAGTATGTAGACACCCTGATAAATATCCAATTAAGATCCCAATTGATTAAACATAATACAGAGAATGTATCATGTGTATCGAAGAACATTTCCTCATTTTGTATTTGGAAAATGCACCATTGACCGTGGTGATTTAAATTGTACCTTATGGAGCATGGGAAAGATTTCCAGTCAAAGGAAAAACTATTATGTAGTCTTGAACAATAGACATTTAGTGCAGCAATGGATTGTAAAACAGAATCCTTCTATAAATTTCTATTGACATAGGTCCCTGCTGCATTCCTTGTGTATTAGAGAAGTGATTTCTTCTATTCATGATGCAAAATGTTGTCAAATAGTTTCATTTTACCTTTGTTTGTGACCTTAGTTGGCTATTGACCATAAAATTATAGTAGTTCAAGGTAGACATTAAGATAACACCAGAGGTCGTGACTCATTAGGGAGACTAATAAGAAAATGTTCCATTATAATTTTCTACAAAGTTTTAATCTGAGAAATGTTCCCTTTTGATAGCTCTCAACACTATCTCTAAGAATTGTTTGAGGTGGAAACTGAGTTAAATACATGGTAAGGAGTGGACAAAACACTCCTTACCATTCAATTGCATCATATTTAATAGAATCATATTTTGACTAGTCTTTGCATTCAATTGCAGGTCATATTGTCAAACCATAGAAAACTATCTACAAGCACATCAAGTAACAAAATAAGAAACAAGTAAACCAAAGCTCAAATAGTGTCACTAGATACCATGATACTTATACTCATGTTCACAGTTTTTCTAACCTTTAAAAGCTAAAACAATTTATGTAAGAAGCTTTCCCAATACAAAGTATGTTTTGAGAAACCATGATCTCTATTTTCCTTAAAGTACTGTTAGAGCTAGGCTTAAATCCTAGCCAACGAAGAGGCTTTTATTGAAGCATGAGAGCTCTTGTTCTGTTTTTATTTGTAAGGGATTAAGGCCCTTCGAAAGGAACTGATCTCTTCACATATTTTTTTTTGGTTGAGGGGAAAGATACTCAGTGCCCAGTAAAATGCCTATTGACAAACATGATGTCATCAAAATATGGCTTTAGCTGATCTACATTTTTTAAGTGTTGTCATTTTGACTAGCACTGTGACATATAGTTCATAACCCATTTTTCACATCTTCGAAGCATCTGCAAGTTGATCAAATTCAAATGAGATGAGAGTGGGGAATAGAATCCCAAGGGGAATAATACACTAATTTCTAGGTTGTCAAAACTCAGACCATTTATAAAATCATAGCCATTTATTGGTTTTCACTGTTTTTTCTCCCTGCAGGGGTCCTATTTGCACCCATCATAACCGAGCATTTAATGCTTTCAAATAATCTTCACTTACAGTGGAAGTGGCCCATAAGTCCCTTTCAATGGAAATTGCACATTCAGCAAAACATAGTAACTAAGTATTAGATGACAACGCAGTCATAATGCCACAAGAACCAATCATCATGCAAAGATTCATTGATATTCTACATTCCATGCATGCTTGTAATCACATCACTTTCTCAAATTTAGGGATAAACTTAACTAGTATGCAGACACCCTAAGAAATATCCAATTAAGATCCCAATTGATTAAACATAATACAGAGAATGTATCATGTGTATCGAAGAACATTTCCTCATTTTGTATTTGGAAAATGAACCATTTCCCGTGGTGATTTAAATTGTACCTTGTGGATCATGTGAAAGATTTCCATTCAAAGGAAAAACTATTATGTAGTCTTGAACAATAGACATTTAGGTGCAGCAATGGATTGTAAAACAGAATCCTTCTGTCAATGGCTATTGACATAGGTGCCTGCTACATTCCTTATGTATAAGAGAAGTGATTTCTTCTATCCATGATGGAAAATGTTGTCAAAGAGTTTCTTTTTGCCTTTGTTGGTGAGCTTAGTTGACTATTGTCCACAAAATTATAGTAGTTCAAGCTAGACATTAAGAGAACACCAGGGGTTCTGACTCATTAGCGAGATTGATAAGAAAATGTTCCATTATAATTTTCTACAAATTTTTAATGTGAGAAATGTTCCCTTTTGATAGCTCTCAACACCAGTTCTCAAAAATGTTTGAGGTGGGAACTGAGTTGAATACATGGTAAGGAGTGGACAAAACACTCCTTACCATTCAATTTTAGTAATCAATTTTTCAATATGGTTTTCCAACGACAATTCCAACACACTTTATGATTTTAAAAATTCAGTTTCACTTCATTTTCATTATAACTTCTTTGGTTGTAACCAAACCAACACCATTTAAACTTCTATTTTCACATTTCTGTTAATATCAGCAATGGGTGTCAAATAGCCATTGAACACTTCTTTCATCCCTCACCCAAAACCAAACTCCATCTTCCATAGTAGGAAAATCATACCTTAAGTTACCATTCACAACAGAGTCTAAGGGTTTTGTTAGGTCATTGTTTTAGCAATAGATTATAATTATGGATAGGACCTAACCATATCTTTCATCATCAATGATGTTTGTACAACTGATGTATTCACAAGAGTTCTCACAAATTTACTTCATCCGATAGAAGAGAATACAGTAGAAAGCATCCAAAACAATTTGGTTATAAAACCAAGGCATACACCTTGATATAAAACTCAGGCCTCATGGAAGATAGAAGAAACTCAACTGTAAATGACATAAAAGTAAACTAAAATAAATCAAAAGAAATTGCTTGGTATTCTTGTTTAGGAGAAACTGATAAAACTACATGAAACTTGCACCAAATAAGCCATCAACATTTGGAACCATTTAAGTCATTCACTAGTCAAAAACTTCTAGTCCTAGGAAATGGTCCAAGACCCAAAAATGAACTCCAAAACAAGAAATGTCTAAGAATCGAAGTTAGATTGGAAAGAATGGAATGTACATTGATGAATGCATATGACAGGGTAACTACACATTTTAGACCTGCAACCCTCTGAATTTCATTAGCTTCAACTAATTGGATGCTCCAACACCTGTGTTATCGAGCTACAACTGGAAGGGCTCCAACCATCTAAATTTTTTTCAGCTTCAACTGATGGGATGCTCCAACGCCCCTATTCTCTAGCTACAACTGGAAGGGCTCCAACCCTCTGAATTTTATCAGATTTAACTGATGGGATGTTGTAACCCTCATGTTCTTGAGCTACAACCCTCTATATTTTCTAGAACCAACTAGAAGGGCTCCAACCCTCTAGCTTTTCCAGCACCAACTGGAAGGAGACACCAACCCCTTGGTTCATAAGCTCCAATATATAGGAAGCTCGAATTACCTTGGCGTGCACCACCCTACCACCCTTAGCTTGTAGATATGCTTGTTCCTCTATCAATCTACTCTTCTTTCTTTCAAAACTATTCTCAACATTTGTTCTCTACCTCTCACATTCAATTCAGCCTCTACTACATCAATCTTTTCAACAATCCTCTCTTCATTTAGACATGATTGACATTGTCTCTTCTATTCCTGTGAGTGCCACACATTCCTCAAGGATTCTCTAGATTTGTTATAGATTGACAACTTCACTGTCACTGTCATGCCTTCGACAAAATTTGCACCTAGAAAAAAAATTATCTTTTTTCATATATATCCAATCCTCATTCCTTTTGGTTATTTGACCATGTATCAAATGCCCCTTTTCGTGAGACTTGAATCACATAGAGGAAAACAGAGCTTCCAACAACTTGCAAATGTATAATGATTTTCCAAATGCTCTACGCATATGCTTAGAGCTCAGAATACACTTCATGCATTTCTCTTCACATCTCCATAATCAACTATGACAACGGCTTCACAACAACCATGCTACTTCGATCAACCCAATACAATATCTACAGATGTTCAATCGATCACGCTTTACCATTGTCGAATTAGATGACAAATCTTTATGTGTATTTATAAGTATTTTCCCAGTACTTCATTTCAACCTTCGCTCCTTTACAACCTTCACTTCACCTATAGTCACAAACACAAAAAGAACAATACCCAAACAATAATCTCAAGCTGGGCCCATACTCTGATTTTTTATTTCCTGTACCTTCAATTTATTTCGCTTCATCACAAAAAACAAATGTATTGTGGCATCTCTACAATTTCTTGTGAAGATATGCCTATAATTTCAAAGACACCATCTCACTCTTATGGGGAGCGATCATTCAGATTTCTCATATGGTCTTCATTGCCATGAAGTGGAGTTGCATTGATATTTTCATATCTGAGTTCTTTATTGAATTTATAGTGGTTTCTTGGCAATTATAAAAAAGGCGCATGAGAGGAGAGACCACTCTCATTGGGTTGAGTTCCAATGAGGTTGCAATCAGCTTGCAGGAGGGCGCACTCACAGTCAAAAGGGGAAAACGCAAAGCTTAAAGAAGAGTGCAATCTCGGCATTTAAATACCCTCATTTCCCTACACAAGTTGCATATATTCCCTGACGTCAAGTTAATTCCTCACTGCTGCTACACGAGTTTCATTGGGTTGAAATATCTCTACTGCTGCTACAAGAAACTCATTGGTTCAAGTTACCTTTACTACTTCTACAGAAGTCTTAGTGGGTCGAGTTATCCTTCATGCTGCTACAGGAAATTGCTGCTAGGGATGTCATCACTGGTTGAGTTATCCTTCACTGCAATATTGAACTTTAATCATGTCTAAATTCACTGCTGTTTAGAAATAACATACCAACAACACCTTTCCTTGTGTTTATGAATGTTACTTGCATGGGCTTTACTTGATATTGATTCTTGAATAATATATATTATGGCAATCAATGAGTTCTGAAAAAGTCATGAAATAACTACATCAAAATTAACAACACATTAAGCTATCAGATTTGTTAAGGGTAAAATGATGCTACATCAGTAGTTCTACAAGTGTTTGACAAAATACCTCAAACAAGTAGTGTCTCTTAAGTCCGATTCATTCCACAGAAAACTACAACAACATGAAATGAAGTGTTAACGGAAGTCCTCAACCATATCCCTATGCATTTTGGAATATTTTGGTTTATATTGGGAAAGGGACTTTACGTCAACCATACAACAAGATCCAAAGTGGACTTGTGTGCTCATGCTTCACCCCTGCCAATTTTACCAGGCTTCCTGTAGCTCTTCATTCTTCCTGTTAATGGACTACCGGTGTTACCTGAACTTACTAATCCGATAGCTCAGTCATTATACACATTCTAGGGTCTCGGTAGTTGGAGTGAGTTTTGTCCACACTGTGATTACCAGCATTTCTATGGTTCCATTAGTACCATAATAAGAGTGCAACACCATAGTTGTTGCCAGTTGCCACATACACATCCACCTACCATATCATCATCATCATCATCTCAAACTCTTGCCATGTCATCACTGCTAGGTCAATATGAGAGACCATCTGTCGATATGGGAAACTACCATTTATTCCTCATTTCATCGAACACAGTGACTTGCACATTGTCACATACTGTACTGTGGCAGTCTAATCAGGAACTTATCATTATTGCATTAACCATATTGTTCAAGAATGTCATACTTCATTCATTATTACTGTCATCTCCTGCAACATGCTAATGCCATTCACTTCTAACACAATCCTCTTGCCAATATGGTCAACCTATCCTCACCATGATCATACCATTGCTGTCAATAATGACACTCATATAATCAATCAAACAATCTCCTCTTTACATCAATGAATCAATCTTTCAATGTTGACATCAATGACAACCTAATCTCAACACCTAGATGTACATTTAGGGAGGTTTATATGTTATAAGCCCCAAATGCTATTGCTCCTTGCCCCAACAAGCACATTTGCTGAGTTGAACGGAAATGGATATGAATATAGGGGAAAACACATATGACAATTTTCTCAGAAAAGGTTGGACAAAATAAAACCAGGAATTGGAAAATATTTTTTTTCCGAGGAAAACTTTGTGGGGAATTCCAAGGGATGAATCCCAAAATTCATCGACATCATTCCTAATAAATCCGTAAATGTACACTAGTGTTCCTAATCTAGCTGAATTCAAAATGGGCACTTGTAGACACAGAACCATCCAAATACCTAAAATTCGAAACAACCAATTCAAAAAACGCCAAAAACATGTAGAATTTTGGCACTCTCATAACCCGGTTACCTTATTTTCTAAAAGTCTCTTTTACCAGCTTTCTAATGAGACATATCAAAACTTAGGCAGACCCACATCCCTAATAAGAACTTCACATTCTTATATTAAATCTCAACTTGATTGTTTTTTCACTTCTTTCAGGTTTTTGCTCCATCTATTATGATGATTGTTGGTGGTTTCTTACTGAACCTCTTCCTCCCCACCCATTGGCCATTGTTCCATTCAACTTCTTTGGCTCAGTATTCATTCGAATTGCCACCACCAACATTACTCCAAGTCCATCAAGGACCTTGCATCCAGCTAAAAAATGTTTTTTCTTCATCATTCAAACTAGATTATTGTTGTATTCATATTGGACTCACTAATAATTTCACAATTTCCTTTTAATTGAATTCCATTTGTTAGCATATGAAGAATGCATGATAATTCCATTTTGCTGCTGATAAAGTAGACCATGTTCATTTCTCTAGGCTGCTCTTGGACTGTTCACTTAGGCATCATTCCTATGGGGTTGATAAACCTTATTTTTGAATGTGCATACCCTCTCTCCTAATAGGCCATGACTACGGTATGGTCTATTCTAGCTGGGATGTGAATGTGTTGTCTCTATTCTATAGATAGTGGTTGATTTTGAAGCTGTAGTAGGTACATGTTTTGTAGATGGTAGGTATAATGGAGTTATATGTACTTCTTGTCATATTTAAGAAATATTTCCCAAGTTTATCTTTAGTTTGTAGGCATCTTCTTTTAGTAACCATTCATGAGTTCTTCTCTTACAATCCCATTGCTGAACAAAATTACCTCATCAATGAAAAACAAAATTTATGTAGCAACACACACATCCTCAATTGGATTCTACAACTATTTCTTAAACACATCCCTTATTCTTTGTCCATATCAATTTTAGGTTATTAGGTATGCATCAATGCATTATGTTGTTTTCTAAGACTCTTTTGCAGACCACTTTAATAGATTGCGTAACTATTTACGATATTTTGTTTCTTGAGGACGGTATATTTTTGTGCTTATTAGTGTGTTTGAAAAATTAAATTGGATTTTAAGCTTGAATGTCTTTGGATCTTATTGTCTTTATTAGAATTACAAATGATCAAATCTATGTGTTAATATTGTTCCTCTTCCTGATTTTTAAAGGGTGCTAGCTCAATGGAAGAGCACCTATTTTACAAGAAGGAGCTCGGTGGTTCAATTCCTCCATGCCCTAATGATATTGGAATGTATTTATAAAGGTAAAAAATGTAGTAGTGCAAGATGGATGCAATATTAGATGCAACACTAAATGCAAAACAATATGTAAAAGTGGATGTCACACCAAACACAAAAGTGGATGCAAAATTTGACCTTATGTGAGATGCAAATATGGACACAAAAATGGATGTCACACAACGCAAAATTGGATGCAAAAATAGACTCAACACTAGACACAATTAATGACTCAATACTAGATGCAATACTAGGTCCAAAACTAAACGCAATGGTAGATGCAAAAGTGAACTCCTAACTAGACGTAAAATTGGACATTAAATTGAGCACAAAATATGGTGTATCGATGGACATAAAACCAGGTGTAACACCAGGTGCAAAAATGGAAGGAACACTTGGCGCAAACAAAAATTTAAAATGAGACACAATATTGGATGCAAGATGGGACAAAACATTAGATGTAAAACTAGACATAATATTGAATGCAAGATGGGATGCAACACTAGACACAAAACTAGATACAATATTAGATATAAACATGACTGCAAAACTAGGCACAACTCTAGGTGCAACACTGGGTGCAACATTGGGCTCAAACATATATGCAAAAAAAGACATCAACTAGGATGCAACACTAGGTGCAAACCTAGATGCAAAATACGACGTAAAATGATATGAAACATTAGGCGCAAACATGGATACAAAAAAAGACGTAAAACAAGATACAAAATTTGATGCAAATGGGGATGCAACATTATAAGTAAAATTGGATGCAAAACTAGATGCAATATTGGGCTGAAAATTGGATGCAAACCTAGATGCAACGTTAGATAAAGAATTGGACACATAATTTTATGCAAAACATGGTGCAAAATTGGGTGCAAGACTCGATGAAAAACTAGGAGCAAAATAAGATGCAAAATTGGATGCAAAACTGAGCGTGAAATTGGGTGCAAACAAGGATGTAACAAAGGACACAAAAAAAGATGCAATAGAAGTTGCAAAATTGGGCGGAAATAAAGGTGTAACAAAAGATGCAAAAATTGGGCACAAAAATGAACGCAAAAATGGATGTTAAAAAGGACAGAAAAAAGGATGCAATAGACGGTGTTTTACGAAAATGTACAATAGCGCTAGGTTTAGCACCAGATTGTTCACCACAATTGGGAAAAAATTACACTAAAATCCGGTGCTAAATTCGATGCTAAATTCAGTTTTTGTTGTAGTGTGAATTTCAATAGTCAAATTGGAAATTTCAGGTTAGTTTGCTTCACTAACTCAAATAGGGTAGGCTTATTTTAGCATAGCTTCAGCTGACATTTCATGAAGTATAGAACAGTCTACAATTTCTCTATCATTTGTAGAGTTTGAATATAAAGCAATGATTGAAGCAACATGTGAAGCTATTTAGTTGAGGAGTTTCGCTGAATTGTATATTCATTAGGAAAAAACAAATACATCACTCTGTGACAATAAAAGTATCATCAAGCTTCCTAAAAGTCGAGTCTTCCATGTAAGAACAAAGCATATTGGCATCCAATATTATTTCATCCAATAACAAGTCCAAAAGAAAGAGATGGAACCAATTGGTAACACTTAAGATCAAATAGATGAAATAATATTAATTAAAATTAAAATTAATCAACAGAGATCCATCTTAGCCCAAAATTATTTAAACACTGAGAGGTTTGCCCATAGATTGTTATTTAGTCCTCAGTGTTTAATAGATCTAGAGTTCAGATAAAAATATGTTGGTTGTCAAATATTTGTCTATACTAGCTAGGTGTTACATGTCATTAGGTATTAATTAAAAAACACATATGGAAAATTAAGTTAGAAATATGTCACTGTGTGTTTAAAACTAGAAAACACATGTGGAAGACTCAACTAAAATGTGTCACTAGATGGCAGTTTTAAAAATTGATTTCCAATAGGACTGTTATTTATTTTTACATATCAATTATCAATGAAGTGTTTCCTTTTCATTAAAACTATGTAGATGCATTTTTTTTGTGACTGGAATCAGAATTGCATCAAATTGTGCATCCAATCTTTTGTGACTTGAGGTTTTAAACTTCCTCAATATGCATAAGAAAACTGAAGTCTTGAAATAGACTTTGTTTTCATGGCCCTCACTCGATGCCGGCTAGATCAAGCACCATAATTAGTGCCGATGGTTCAGCCATCCACCATCTCAAAATTATGGTAAAGCAGGGGTCCCGCAAGGTTTTCCTTGGAAAAATAAAAAATAAAATAGATACAAAAATATAAATCTACAAGGCACACAGATGTAACTAGCCTTTATAATATATTCCTTGAGAAACAAAAAAAGGATAGTTGCCACATTTCAGCAACAGACATGCATGAGAAAACTAGCATGCAAATAACTTGAAGAATAGTCTTAGATAATGAAAAATTTATTGAATTCAACAACCATAGAATAAAGAAAAAGATCACAATCCAACAGATTGGGAACTAACAAGAATCTAGCTATTGATAGTACACGGTATCAACTGAAAAGAGTAATAACTATGAGCTAGAGCTACCCAAATTATTGGAGACCCAAGTTCAATCCCCACTACTGTCTGGAATCTAGATGCATAAAAACTAAACCCAAAATCCCATTTCACAATATCACTAATACCCAAGAAAATAATTATTAACTAGAATAAGAAGACTACTAATTAATAGAAGATCAATGCAAAGCCATATGCCCAAATATCTAGAAGAAGAAGTTTAAAAGGATAGTAAAAATAATCAAATGGTGAAAAAAAATGCTTCTGTAGCCAAAACAGTAAATACCATGAATCAGAGTTTCAGAACACCTAATGAAATAACCAATAGTTAGCCTATCAAAAGCAATAAGAAATTCGCAATGTAACCTGTAATCATCCAACTCAAATTAAAAATCTAATATGTTCGGAACAAATATAAAAAAATTGTCTCAATTCAGTAGTCACAATTCAATGTAAGGGCAAGTGAGCCTAGGGGTTAAAGATGAAGAAATACATATTAGGATCTTCAACTATAACCCTCATTTCCTAAGAGAAGGTGTCCTATAGAATGATCTCCTCCTCTTCGCCCTTTTCCTTCCACCTTATTATTATTGGTATTGTTGTTTTATTATTATCACGCATTTTAGTGATTGCATCCTCGTTGGTCTCATTTGCAGCTATGCCCTCCTTGCACTCTCACTGCTTTTACAAGAATGTCATCTCCTCTAGTGCTAACCTAGGCCATAATATATAAACTAAATTTACTATTTCAATCCCATGCCATAAGAGGTTAAGTACCAAAGTGAGGGGCTTTCTCACCGTCGCTGCTCTTCATCTTTGTCTTCTTCAACATCGTCTAATGAGAGACACCACTTCCTCCTAAAATGCTTTCGCTCCACCATGGTTGTGCTTGTGAATTGTTGCCACTCGTAGAGTACTCCCTAAACTACCGAAACCTATGAGGGAATTGTGAGCAGGTGAACCCCAATTGATCATAAATTCCATAAAGGGCAACATAGATCTTCACCCCAACGTGAAAATGGCTATGCCAAACAACCCTCGAAATACGACAACAACAAACACACCCAATAACTACCATAGAAATAAAAACTCTATGTGCATGATTTTTAATGTTTTCATTAAATATATTGATGTTCCCTTGAGGGAAAAACTTTAAAGTTTGTAAGTTACAACTTTGTTGTATTAGTCCTTCGGGCCATCTTTGTGTTTTTAAGATCTAAATATTCGTATTACCCATCATGTAGTGTTACTTAACCCTTAGACTTGAAACACATACCAAGTCAATTATGGGTAAGTAGCGGCCATTTAATCCCAAGGGCTTAGCTAAACCAAGGTTTCCCATGATATTGGGCATGTGTGTTCAATTTTCTTGTAAAGATTTACAATGGATATATGCATCGTTTCAAGCATGGAGATATGTTCTTGCATTGGTATTATTGTTTATTTATGTCGACCTAATATATACTTGGAGTGGCTTTGACATATCAATTACAATTACCCAAAAAAAATTCCAAAAGGTGAGGAAATTCCATCATGGTAACTTTTAAGATTATCATCACAGTTTGGACATTGACCTTCATTTGTCTAAGACATGACCAGTGAAGAATTTGACGGAGTAAAATATTGTAATATGTGATTAATGTGTCAAGGAAAAGGGACAAATACAAAAGAAAAAATGGCCATTTACAAGGTGGCCTGGACACATTAATTGAACTCAAAAGCTCATAGATCTAAATATGCCATGTAAGTAAGGAGAATTTTTCTACATCAACCTTATCTTAATCCATTTTTGTTTCTAAGGATCGTGTGACATTAATAGTCCTATGTCCACCACACAAGCCCAACTATAAAGGGAATATTTATCATGTAAGTGGAATATAGTGTTTGTTTCAAGTTTGATGCACTAAGGATGGCTCTCATGTCCTAGTCCATGTCCTAGGCTAAACATACAAATTCCGAGGCCATAACATTTTCCTCAAGGGATTGGGACACACACATGGGTGACTGAGTAGATCTTTAAAACTTTGAGAGGTTACAAATGCTTCTAAATATTTTGCATGTTTTACATTTTCATGACACCTTTAGTGATGATTCACACTCTTTATCATACATTACAAAGGTGCATAAACACATGTGTAAGGGTTAGCCTTTACTCGAGATTGAGTCAAATGCGGTTAGGTCTAGCACATGGTTTGTTATAGCCCATGGTATTGTCCCATGGTATTACATGAGATGAAGTCTTTATAAGGATAAGAAGCTCCACTATAAAGTGGCCTCGAGGTGAGTGGTGGCTATCTCACTTGGCCCGGATGGCCAGTTTTGGCCATGTAATGAAGATATTCATTGGGGTTGGTTTCCCCCATAAGGTTTCCAGGGTATATTGTGTGTCATCTTGAATTGCTGCTTGCAATGTTTATTTTCTGGCATACTATTATATATTATTGCTTGCTATAATCCTAACAACTGATATTATTTTGTTCGTTGAAAATGCTGTGAGTATAAGAGTGTAAAAGAAGATCATCATAGATCTTGTGAGAAGATATGATATTAATGCATAGGAGAAACCCTAGTTTTCATGCTACCGTGAAGTTGAAGCAGATATTGCACTCCAATCAACCGTGAGGAGAAACCTTAGCTGCTAGAGAAGAGAACAATATCGTTTCGCATGTGGAGGAGCCACGAAAGCTACCAGGATCTATAACGCCATTTCAACTGAAGAAAATCCCACACCTCTGTTGCAAAAAATCGACACAGCCGGGATCGTGGGCATGTAACAACGATCACTAGATATTCCAGCTCGCAACACTTTCCCACAACCCTAGTATCAGCATTACTTTGATGCTCTGCTTGCAGCATCCTCTTGCGACATCTCTCGTTGATCTGCTCAGCCCAAGCTCGATCGTCGTTACATGCCCACGATCCCGGCTGTGTCGGGTTTTCACAATTAAGTTGTGGGATTTTCTTCATTTGAAATGGCCTTATAGATCCTGGCAGCTTTCGTGGCTCCTCCACATGCGAAACGATATTGTTCCAGCTACGGCATGAGGCAGGGCCAGGAGGACGTGTGTGTCAGAAGAGGGCGCAATGACTGTGCTGCATGTTGCGGTTGTGATGGATCATCCACCGAGATCTACATCGAGTTGCACACCATGCATGCGCTATACCAAGAATGTATGTGTGGTGGAGAACGGTTGCATAGTCGCTCGGTTGGATGAAGAGAAATGCCAATTGTTGAGGATCTGTTGAAGCTCGTGTGTAGAAGAGGAACAGAGATCGCTCTCTCGGAGGCACCACTAGATCGGAATTATTTTAGATCGGTCGATGGCGTATTCCATGACCCGCGAAGAGACTTGGCCAAAGAGAATGTCGTAAAACAAATCATGAAGCATATGATGCTGTAAAATATCTCTTCATAAAATGCAAGGTATTTTTCACACAATATAAAAAAATGAATTGTGAAGAAGGTTTAATGAAGTGTGATGTCATTTTCTTTTAAAAGGGGTCATTTCTTAAGTTAAGTGGACGTGAAGTATAAAAAGGTATATTGTGGATGATTAAATTAATAGTTTAAATGAGCTTTGTTTAATATAAGCTTGGTTAATGGGTTTGGTTAATGGGTTTGGAATCCATGTATGGAAGACTATTAAAGTTTTAGTATATGAAACAATGGCATACGGTCAAGTATGATAAGCACATGAGAAGCATGATAAGTGTTTTATACTTGGTTTTTGAATTAAATGTTGGGTGCATTATTGGTGGTACATGACACTTGCATTTTTGGTTCTTTGTTAAAAGATAATTTCCCTAGGTGCTAGAAGAACAAAGTATCCCTCTTATGCGAAGAGAAGGGATGTTCCATCATGTGTGGAATGAACCACTAGGTAGGTACGAGGGTGGTAGGTGTACTCGTAGCCTAACTTGATGTGGATCGTAGAGGTTTAGTCTTTGATTGCGGGAGGAATGTGAGATGGTTAATCTTAGTGTTGGGACCAAGATTGATGAGCCATGTATGTGAAGAGAATTCCTAGAGAACTGGCGGTTACAGTGGCTAAGGATCCATGTAATCCGGTAGATGGATTCCTCTTTATATGGTCGTCAATGACAGATTTTGGATGCAGGTATAAAAAGGAGCACAGCAGAAAATGAGCAAGTGGACGAGCAAGAAAGAGAGAGGATGAAGCAATGGATGGTGATGGTGTAGTCACCATGAAGACAAAGGAAAAAGAAATAATGGATCATTTTGCATGTAAATGGGAATATGTTTGTAAGACTTGGTAAGGCATGCATACCCTGGTAACTGACCGACAAAGTCGGGAGATAGACTTAGGTGATAGGGGGCTGTACGTGGGATTCCTTGGTAAAAATTTGAGGGGAGTTGGTGATTACTCCAAGTCAAGTTTAAAGGGGGGATTGTTAGGGTTAACCTTGACTCGGGATTGAGTCAAAGATGGTTAGGTCTAGCACATGGTTTGTTGTATCCTATGGTATTACATGAGATGAAGCCTTTATAAGGCTTGAGGAGGCTCGATTGTAAAGTGGCATGGAGGTGAGGGGTGGGTAGCTCACTTGGCCTAGATGGTCCGTTTTAGCCATGTAATGAAGATATTCATTGGTGCTGGTTTTTCATGCAAAGGGTTTCCAAGGTATATTGCGTGTCATCTTGAATTGATGTTTGCAATGTTTATTTTCTCACATATTCTTATATATTGTTGCTCGCTATAATCCCAACAACATGTTGTTAAGGTATGCACATGCAAAGTGATGAAGTGTGTGTATACATTATAGAACTTGGTACAACTAATGTATTTTTATAGCAACTATGGTTAGATGTATCCATTACGTCGATCTTAGTGTATCTACATACTCTTAAGTGTCTTGCATCCTTCTCATGGAAAGATCGGCGTAAATTGCGTGTCAATGCAAAAAACTATTTGATCATTGGTGATACCTTTATCATCAAGGGGTAGATTTGATCTTGTGTCAATGCCTCATCCATGAGGAGGATGAGTTTGTCCTAAATGATTCTCATAGCAGAGAATGTGGGGGTCATTTATCTGGGTTAGAAATGGCCCAAATTTTTTTACATGCAGGTTATTTCTGTCCCACTACATTCAAAGATTGTGTGGAAGCTGTAAAGTGTTGTCATCCTTGTCAGCTTTATATGAGAAAGATGTGGTCGCATCATGCTTCTTTGTTTCTAGTCATCACGGTAGGGCCCTTCACCAATTGGGGTGTAGATTACATGACGTGCAATCCAGTTTCTATTGGGGGGAACAAGTACATCATTGTCTATGTAGACTACTTTACGAAGTGGGAAGAGGCAATGCCTACCTTCAAAGCCGATGAAAAAATGGAAGCTTACTTAGTATTCAACCAAATCATTGCTCATTTCTATATACCAAAGAAGATTGTCACTAACCATGGAAGTTACTTTCAGAACAATATGATCACCGAGTTGACCACCATGCTATGGTTTAGGTAAGATGATTCATCTTCATTTTACCCTCAGGCGAATGGACAAGTAGAGGCAGTTAACAAAACCTTGAAAACCACTCTAAATCACTAGTAGGTCAAACTGGCACACCATGATGTACCCTGCAATTTGGGAATACCAGACTAATGTTAAGAATGCTACTATTTTTTTACTGTTCTAGCTCGTTCACGGGGTGGAAGCAGTCAGAGTAGTTGAGTGCGAGATTCCATTCCTTAAGATTGATATGCATGTGCTTCCTAACACTACAGATATGGAAGAACATTTGCTTCACATAAAGAACCTAGATGAACAACGCAGAGATGCGTTGACTACAAACAAGGCTCACAAGAATAGGGTCAAGAACTAATATGACAAAGTCGTCAAACCGAGAGTCTTCTTCGAGGGAGAACTTATTTTTATCTCGGATCAAGACAAGGAACCCCTGGGGGCAGGAAAATTTAAGTTGATGTGGTTAGGTCCCTACGTGGTGTCAAAAGTTTTGAAAAATGGATCTTATGAATTAACTAACTATGATGGAAATAAGTTTTCGGAGCCCAAAAATGGGCTCTACCTAAAGAAGTACTACGCCTAGGCATGGTACTTGTTCTAGTATTTTTATTGTATGTATTTTTATGTACAATAGGTGGTTAGATGGTTAGTGTTTCTTATATAGTTTGTTGGTTGTTTCATATGTCATCCGAGTGGTTCATAGGTTTTTTGATGGTGCTAGTCACCATACTTGTAATCTAGCTTCAGCCGCCTGGGTTATCTATTCACCCACAGGACAACTAGTTTCCTCTAGAGGTGCCTGCTTGGGTCCTGCGACTAATAATGTGGTCGAGTACAGTGAAGTTATTGAGTTGTTATGGGATGCTACACTACATAGCATTACCCGGATGGAAGTGAGACTTGACTCTCAGCTTGTAGTTTCCCAACTCTATGGTGATTATGAGGTGCAAAGCACTAACTTACTATGTCAATTTTTATGTGTTATATTAATTGAAAGAAACTTTGAGTATATTTCATTCAATCACATTTCAAGAAATGAAAACATAATTATTGATGCAAATGTGAATCCCATACTGGATTGACACTTAACACACATATTGTAAAATAAATATAACAGATGCATTTGAGATGCATGTACATAGCTAGAAGTATATGTGTGTGAGTGTGTGTGTATGTAAAATATGTCCATAGATATAGTGAGTTTTTGATTCGTAGATCCTTTCATAAGTGTATCAGTATACAAAAAATGGGATCATAATCCATATATTCCTAAGTTTAGGCCTACTCCTTAGCCTCATTGGATGCAGCTTCCTATGCAGCCTCCCTGTAATGAAGAACGACCCTAGCCACCATTCTGAGAAGGCGTATCTAGGTCGACAAAACCCGAACACCATACTCCTGCATGATCATAGGGATCTTATCCATCTGCAATGTAGGGACATCTTTGGTAAGCCTGGACAACTTCCCCTCAATGACATGGAATAAACTGTCTTCCCCGCCCTATACGAGCCGCACGAATGTCCTGTGATGCCCATCGAGGGGAAATGGTCCAACATATTCATATAAAACATAAAGAAGGGTCAAGCTCTTATACATATGTATGTATAATTTTATGAATAAAAAATCATAAAATTCAAATAATATACAAATAAAAACATACTTATCTCCCCCGATGCCTCCCCTTTAGGGAGGACAATTTTAGGCTCTCCTCAGAAATCTAGTCCAGCATATGGAAACTACTTGAGAGAAAGCACCTATATTTCCCACTAGGTATAGAAATCATCATTATAACCTATTTCTACCCCGGCTCTACCATCTTGATGGAGAAATGTGTCTCCCCAGCTCGTAATTCTAGGCTGACAGGGTGAGATTGGTGGTAATGCTAGTGCAGGGCCGAGGACAGGAACCCTCTCAAACAAGAAGGCTACCAAGATACTAGCATAGCTAAAAGAATTCTATGTCCCCTCTTGCAATCAGAAATCTATTTTTTCATTATCGAGATTATCCCCAAACACCAATCAAACAACATGCCTCGAATAAATTTTACTGCAACCCATCTGTGGGTCCATGTGGCCAAGTGTAAAGCAGAAGAACGAACAACCCTAGCTACTATGCTTACCATCACATTCATTTGGAAGCTAGTTATATACGATATTGGGATGCATGTCCCCAACTTCAGTGTACTAGGTAGACAGTAAGTATCAATGTATTCTTACATGCTCATAGGGTTACCAGCCCTGCAGTGCCCTTAAGATTTACAGGTATGCCCCCGCGAGAGAGTCCTTTGATGAAATAAATATCGTCTATTGTAAGATCGAAAACCTCTCCCTGGGGGTCAAAAATTCCGAGATCATGGTCCCAAAAGTGTACTAGAGTGGGCTAATAGATGGACTTGTGCTCTCATATTGGACATGTATTGGACGTGAAATAGAATTTTAGCAAGCCACTTCATCGTAATGCTTGTAAGGTTGGGACATCTCACATTACTTCTCAATCCATGTCTTCATGTTCCCTCTCTCTCCACTCTAAGACCATTTTGTGTTTGCCTAATGCACATATCAAACCATTAGAATCCATCAAAATTCTATTGTATTGGTGTGTTTTTAAAATTTTAGTGGTCACGCGGTATTTGTGATTGTTCTTTCATCACAATGTGAAGCACACGCGGGTTGTAGTGCAACAACCCACAAATCAAACATGTACTCGTGACTATTATTAAGTCAACCTGCAAATGTTGCATGAGGCTCTTAGGGAACGCATAAAATCATAAAATTTTACACAAAATAAAATTTGAATGGATGGAAAGGAGGAGAAAAGAGAGATAGCCAACCTGCAACTTGTGGAATCAAAATGGATCCAATGGTTTGTCCACTGTGATCAACTAAAGTATGAAGGTAAAACTTTCCAAATATAGTATTTTTTCCAAATGGTATGTCTATTTTGGGTTTTTGAACTATTTATAATAAAAATTTCAAAATTTTACCCATTGTCTATAGTTCAAAATCATTTTTTAATGTATGGAATAATACCATGGTCTTTTTGCTAGTTGCAGCGGGTCCTGGATCTTCGAAAATTTGTTTTCTGTTGCATATAGGGTAGGACTTGGTCCTCAATGCATATTTTACACTTATACCTTATCCGTCACTCAACCCTAGGATCACTTTTTCGTCTATAGACTATGGTGTAAAACCACTTTTTACCTCTTACATATCATTGTTCTTCTATGCATAGGGCCTCCTTCTCATGGGTATCCTAGTTTAGAACACTTTATTTTCTTTCTGGTACCCATGCCGTAGTTGTGTTAGGTTTGCGGGAGCCTTCCTAGTTATTTTCAATGACAAAATGAACCTCATTTTACATATTTTTATGAGCTATACGGGTGATTCCATGAAGATGGGTAACACTTTTTGGCCAAATTTGGCGATGAAAACCTGATTTTTTACTCATGTGCTAGATAGAAGCCCTCAAAACGCATATATGCCATGTGAATTTTGACTTGCAGTAAAAAAACAAATTGTAGAATATTATGTTGGCTTCATAGTGATATTTTTAAAAAAATATTCTGATGTCATTTAATGTGTGAATTTTTGCATTTAATGAACTGTGTGACCTTAAAAATTTGAAGAAGCTAATAAGTGGCTCTTGTCCACGTAGAGTAATTCAATCTTGCATTAATAATTTAAAAAAATATATATATATATATGAGTATGATCTACATAAAATGTAGTGTGATGTGGATATTTTTTTGTTAATTTTTTTCGCATTATACAATTATTCATTATTTTTCGAAAGTGACCACATTCGATTTCAGCATCATTTTAAACACATATTTGTCCACGTAAAGAAATTTTTTCTATTTTTTCAAAAATTGAAAAACCAAAGATACCCTTTTGAAGAGGACACGTCGATATGTGATGTGTGCATTTTTAAGAATTTTTTGGCTGTGTATTTTTAACTCTGCAGATTTTTCTTTGAGCTGCTTCGAAGTTGCAGTGTGGTTTTCTAAGTATAAGTTTTAGAAGTAATTAAAAAATAAATATCATATGAATGCCAAAATGCCTGTATGATACCTCAATGGATAGAAGATTCATTGGTGAATCTATCGCTATCAACTCCGCTCAGTTATGTGCTAGGAATGGCAGGGTTTACACCTCTGCAAGGCACAGGAAATTTTCCATTTGTTTGAATGTGGGCTAAGTCTGTTTTTTTAAGCCCTCGACCGAGGTATTTAAATACCTCGACCGAGGGTTTGTAAATCCTGAAATACCTCGGTCGAGGTATTTAAATACCTCGACCGAGGTATTGCGATACCTCGGTCGAGGGCTTGATAAAACCTCGGTCGAGATATTAAGACCTCGGTCGAGGGATTAACAAGCCCTCGACCGAGGAGCGTTTTTCTGTTTTTGCCGAAATGCGCTTGCCAAAAAGTGTTACCCAGGTCCGTGGATTCACCCATACCCGATTATAAGGCTCCCCACACTTACGGAGTTTTATTTAGGACCTACTCTGACTCCCGAAAATATACTAGACTTCCAAGTAAACTTGTTTGTTCATACTCATTAAGAATAAGTGAACGATCATCTACATTGGTGGTAAGTTATCTCTTTCTCGGACCATGAAGATTATTTATGCGAAGGGAATACTTTTTTTTTGTGGAATTGATAAGAGTGTCTTTAGGCATAGGTTTATCTATTTTATGGAACTGAGGAGCTAAATTTACAGAAAAGGAACACTTGATATGACTTTAGTTTTCTCCTTTTTGTGCTTTGGACCCAAGCACGAAAAGGACTCCAAGACTACTTTATGTCTTTGTCATGCTTGCAAAACCTAAAAACAAAGCATCGAGTTTACTATTGTAAGCCCCATTTCTCGTAATCAAATGGGTCTTTCTAATTTATCTTTCCTTTCTTCACACTCGTTAAACCTAGGGTATATGCTACTTTTGAAGGTGCAACAGTCTGGTATTAATTTACCCCTTTTTTGGACCTTTCTGACTAAGTACAGAAAAGGTATACCTTAGTCCTTTAGAAGCTAAGAGAGTTCTCCTATGGATTGTTTTATACTCTTTCATCCGTAGGAGACTAAATTGTACGAAAAATCACCCCCCTAGAGTCTTCTTTAGAGTTTTCAAATTCTCAAAACTATGAAAAAATCAACGAGCATATACTAGTCCAGTCTCATAAAATCCACGAATCAGTGTATATGAATAAATATTCTCTCTCGTCTTCAAGCTTGTAAAAAATGAAGAGAGACCCAAGTTGAATTTCTTGGAATTGTTATGATTAACAAGAAAGGTAAGGAAGAATTTCTCTCTTTGGGTTATAAATAGTGGCAGCATGTCATCCTTGAACAAAGAACTCTTTGAACTTTTCAATACTCATGTCTCAATTTACACTTCCAGCTCAGTTATTACTTCGATTTTTTTCTCCTCCACTTGTCCTTTATACATGGGGAATTTGATCATGTCTCCTACATGATAGATAAGTTTAGTTGGCATATCTGCAATTCAA
The DNA here is from genome assembly GCA_001517045.1 of Pseudotsuga menziesii. Taxonomy (NCBI): domain Eukaryota; kingdom Viridiplantae; phylum Streptophyta; class Pinopsida; order Pinales; family Pinaceae; genus Pseudotsuga; species Pseudotsuga menziesii. The sequence goes on from LPNX010524128.1 coordinate 292,109, forward strand.
AAGCTTCCCGGGGTCATCTCTATGTCAAGCTCACTATTTAAGTATATGTACCTTTATTTGATTATCCTTATTCCCATCATTATCATCTCTTATAATTCCTTGTGTTTACCTTCCCTTATCCAGTTTCCTAGTCACTCTTGTGATTGTTTGAAGGATTCATTACCTTCCTCCTCACATCACGGTTTCTCATTAGCATCTCCTGAAGACGAATACCTAGAGTTTTGATGATGGTATATTATGATTCGCTACCCTTATTGGTGAAATCATTTGCTTTAGTTGTCAGCATCACTCATTTACTGACATTCTATTGATTTTCTTCGATGTTCAACTTCATCTTATCTATTAACATGGTAGGTATTTTACTAGTTACTATGGACGAAGACCTTAGGTTCATGCCTGTATAACCTTAGTTGTGCAAGATTGTGTTATGTTCAACAACACTACTTCTATATTTTGAATACTCATCATTGTATATTGTGGCTCTGATCTACCTAATTTATAATATGCGTGGACTTGTTTCCCATACCATACGATGTAATCAAATATTGTAAAGGAGATAGTGTTCCTCTTTATTGAAAATGGCATCCTTAGATATGATTTTGTATATGACTTTGATATGTATTGTTTCAGGTACCTCCTTGCAGCCTTGGTAGCTGAGTTCTTCAGGAATAAAGTTTGTAATGTGTTTCAGCCATTGGCCATTAGTTCCCTCTGACCTTACACATTAGGGGGAAGATGTTATCATTTGAAATGGCACTTATTCATATGAGTACTAACACTCAATGTATCGATACACAAAAAGAAAAAATGAATATAAGTGGCCAAAACACTATAGATGTGCATGATCTTTGATGCATCATCCTTTTACTAGCCTGACCTATTTTTGTAAGGTCATATGGGAGAATTTGTGACTATTTCCATTCCAACCTATGAATCATTCACGAGTATTGGCATTGCAACCCACATATACATGATCAAGGTTGGAATTCATGGGTTTCCCTCATGAAATTTGTGTATCATGTGCGACCTGCTAGTATTAATAGTTGTGAATTCCCTAATACAAAATTAAAAAATATAAACAAGTTTAGACAAGGATAGTTGGGCTCTTAATCATAACTATTCCAACTTCCCCAATAATCTCAACCTTCATAACCTCTCTCCTTCCTCAAATATAAATAGAGGGTAGGGGTTGAGGCTAAATATAATCAATTATAGAGCAAGGTTATGCTGGTGGTTTACCTTTAAAGATATTGGAGTAGCAGAACTCCGTTCACTTGGCTAGCAGAGGAGAACTTGTTTCATATATTGGTTGTAATATTCCATCACTTATTTATCAATAAAGAGAGTCTTTATTTCAATATGTGTCTTGGTACTCTTATGTATTATGATTTATGAATTGTCTTGTCATTTTATTAAAAGCATATGTTTTCATTAATATTCTATATAATATATAATATATTGCAGGAAAGGTCTAGCTCTTTGCAGGTATTGGAGATTCCCTAGAAGCTATTGGAGCAATTTGAATTGAAAAACAAAGCTAGGATCAATCATCATAAGAAAGGTACACCTAATTTATTCCTTATTTCTTTGTCAAATTCTTCAATGGCTAAATGTCTGCAAGTTTATTTAGTATAGTGGTAACCCTAGAGACCCTAGGTTATAATTTTGTATTCCCCTGAAAAATAGACTCCATGAAGTCTGTTAGGGTAGGACTTCTTCAATTTTGAGCTGTCAGCTTTCCTGAGTGGAATGTGCAGACAAACACTAAATACTTAGGACTTAGCTTTGAAAGAATGGACAAGATCAACTGCTCATCTTTCTTCTCGATGCCACACTTTTTCAACTGGAGTACCAAGGATTTGAACTTTGTGAATAAATTCTGGATCATCTCAAAGTGAGTTGGCCTCAATGTGATCAATTCATTTTCTATTTCATGTCCTCTCATCAGTCTTACCAAATGGTGACTCAATTTTGAGCCATAATTCATTGGGTGTTGTCAACCTTTCTACATGAAATAAAATATCCCTCGAAATACTAAGACAAAGCCTCCCGAATGGTCCATCAAATCTGTTGAAATACTTGGATTTTTCCATAGCAGAGTTGGGATCGTTCACAGTCCCCACAGGTACTCTGTAGATGCCTTTTGACCTCAGTTGGATCGCCATTTTGGCCTTCCATTCCAAATAATTAAATGGGGTAAGAAAGACATGATTATGCTCCATTTATACTTTTTCATAGAGTGACAAATACACTGGAACACATGCACTAGAAATATAAATTTGAGGCACAAAAATCATAGAATGAAGATAAAAGTTACTACAGATTGATACAAATCAATTTACTCAATGAATATCAGAAACTGTACAAAAGGTTTGCAACAGTAAAATTATAATCATTAATTCATAATAGATAGAATACAATGCTCTACAATTGGCATGAATAACCAATCAATTTGAATCCTAGAGAGGTCATTCAAATTGAATGCATTAGATTGGCTTACTTTTCAGCTAAAACCACTTCGCACATCATTTAACCACTTATCTGGAACATAATTGACTCTAAGAGGCTCGAAGGAAGTTTCAACTGATTCTAATTGTTAGGACTCAATTGCGTGCCAAAAATTAGGTGGAAGCACGTATCTGACTGAACAGTTAGCTGAGATAAATTGGACTGACTCACCAAAATTAGGTGAAGTCTCCTTTAACACTCTAGTTAACTAAATTTAAGTCAAAATTAGGTCAAACCAAGTGAAAGGTGCCTTTAACACCCTGGTTAATTGAAAAGGTGTGGAAGCTCCCAGTTGACTGACTGAGGTGCATTAAGCAAGCATATCAACCAATATTTTCTCCCCAAGTGAAAAAGGAGTCTCAGTTCCTTGATTAAAGGAGGAGGTCCAAATCACTGAAGCTGAGGAGATGTTGATCATGCAAGCACATGTTTGAGTCAAAAAATTAGGATTAGTAGTAAATTAGGCTGATTAAGACAAAAAATTATGTTTAGTTGGAAAATGACTCAAAAACTTCCCCCCTTAAGCTCATATCATGTGGACGAGTAAAAAACAGGGCCGCGACAACAAAGGCCACAGGTCACCATGTATAGAAATAATCCTAAAATGCTAAAAAATCTAAGTGAGGAAAGAGGAAAAAACCTAGTGGGAAAGAAACCCCCCTCTCATACAGAACATTGAAGGATCTAATATTTCCTCACCATAGTGTAACTGACCCCCAATAGTGAACGAAGGTATGAGAACTTCTTCTCACTAAAGCTCTTGGTGAAGATGTTTGCAATTTTCTCTTCTCTGAGGGCAATATTGCAGTACAATGGTTTTGTCATGCACAAGCTCTTTGATGTAGTGCATGTGAATATCGATATGTTTGTTCCTCTATCTCTAAATCATAGAAGTGGTGCTACCAATGGAAAAATAAACTAGAATACCGTGCAACCAAATTGCCTGAATCTAAGCAGTGACTACTCCTCAATACTCTGCCTCTACTGAAGATAAGGAAATGGATGCCTAAATTTTTCTTAACCATAAAATAGGACCACTACCAAACATGAAAACAAAATCGAAATTGGAATTCAGATCATTGCTATCACCTTCTCAATCTAAATCAATGAATCCAACCAAGTCTAGATCGAAATATGTAGCATAGTGAATGCCAAAATGTCTAGTAGCCTGCACATATTGTCGAATTGTTTTGGATTCCTTCCAATTAAGCTCAAAAGGCTGTTGCATGTACCTTAACATAACATTCACATCATAATAAATATCATGGCTATAATGTGTCAAGTACATAATACTTCCAATCAATTTCCGATAGAGAGTAGAATCCACCAACGGTGTAGTATCACCCTCCTCAAGATTGATTCCTGAGAGGAATGGGAATGGTGCAGCATTAGATTATACCATATTAAACTTAATTAGTAGGACTGAAGCATATTTTTTTCATATATAATTATCCCATCAAAATTCGAAGTGATTTCTAGACCAAGAAATTACTTTAGCAGGCCTTAATCACTCATATCAAATCCTTGATGTAAAGCAGTTTTTATCAAGATGATTGAAGAAAGAGTGCTTACTGTAATCAATAGTTCATAAAAATGAAGTACAATGATCACAAAATTACTTTCATGCTTCTTTAAACACACATTCATATCTTATTTTCATCTTGCAAAGTTTTGTGACAAAAGAAATGAATCCATCTTTGCATACCATGCTCTTGGGGCATGTTTTAATCCATACAAGGATTTCCTTAATCTCCAAAATAATGTCATATATGATATATAAACTTCAGGATAATTCACTCTTCACATCCATATGGTGCACCTCCCAGTGTTTGGATGCAGAAATTGCCAAGACTAGTCAAATTGAGTCCATTTTTGCAATTGGTGCAAACGTTTATGTATAGTCAACTCCTTGTACTTGTGAGAAAAATTTGGCCACCAACCATGAATTATATTTTTATTTTTAACCATTATCAACAAAATTTTTTTTTTATACCCATTTTCATTGAAATAGTTTCCTCCTAGGTGGAAGAGAAACTAGCTCCCATGTTGCATTTTTTTGGAGATAGTTCTTCTCTTCGACCATGACAGCTTTTCATCTAGGATCATGGTGGGAATGATAGCATGATTTTGGATATTATATAATCATAATGAAACATTTTTCATACATAAAAGGATCAGTACATGAAATATACATACTTCTCTTTGAAATTTTGCTCAAGTTTTTCTTGGATCAACAAGATTTCCAATGTTTGAACCAACAGATGAGAGAGTCTTTTCTACCCACTTAGGAAAATGAGGGGGATAATTTGGATCTAAATAAGAACCTAAATATTCATGCTTAATAATATGATATATATCATATGAAATATCATAACATGTAATTCCAGTTTCATCTCCAGAAACTTCATCAGAAATAGGAAGCAATTTGGAAGTTTCTTCCTCTACTAGTTGCAGGTCTTGAAGATGTTCTTCAAGTCAGACACTTCTGTTGATGAATATATTTTTGTATATGATATTCATGATTTTTTATCCTTTGTATTGTTCATCATATACAATGAGTATGTGCTTAATACTTTGTGCTCCAAATATTTTATCTTATTTAGTGGAATTCTAGCCCATGCAGTGGACTTGAAAACCCTGACATTGGAAACATCAGGATTCTGATGAGTATAGGATTCGAAAGGAGTTTTACCTTTGACAGATGATTTTGAAACATTTTTTTGAATATATGCATCAAAACTCATGTCCTCATCCCAAATATTTGCATCCAAACTTTTCAACTCAAGCATACAAGTTGTCATTTATTTTAGTGCTCGGTTTCTTCTCTCTCCTACACCATTTTGCTGAGGTGTGTAGGAAATTGTCTAATGCATATGGATTTCATTATGTGACAATTGATTCTCAGGTAGATCTAGGACCTATAAAAATTTCACCATCAAATTGTTTGACGAAATATGCAAGAGAACAACAAAGAGACTGAAATAGTTGGAATAGCACATGTGAATGGTGCTAATATCTAACCATTATATTACAAACACCTTGTAGGTATGTATGTTGCAAATTTATAGTACATTAGAGATGATTCGTGAGCCCGTGGTGGCTAGGTTAATGCATACAAGTGTCAGACTAGGATTTGACCCCTAAACCCTCCTAGGTTGACCAATAGGCTCCCAAACCTAACCAAACTGTCATGAATCCATGTGTGAACATGTTTGAAAAGGTAAGAAGCATGTATGGTTCATAAATGAGGGAAAGAAATCATGGGAGAGCACATGGGTGAGTGGAGAAATCTCTAGGAGGTAAATAAATGCCAAGGAGACCACAAAAAATGACTTTCACACACACTAGAACTCCTAGTCAAAGTTGGAATTGGTTTACAATTATTGCGTAGTCTAAAATGTAAGAATTTTCAAACTAGAGCTCCTCAAGTGCAATTAATGATCCAGAATCACCTATTTGACGAGTATTGACTAGCATAACCTAAGTTAGACCATAGAACATAGCACAAGGCCAATTTTTATGTCTCCTAGTTGGATCATTAAGGTACTAAGGAAAATTATTGCTCCAACACCCCCCTGTAATCCTGACTTAGCACACCACATGATTTATTAAGGCCTTGGAAAATAAGGCACAAGTCACCATTTTACAACAAAAATTTTATTGATCCATGTAACCGAGGTAAGGAGGTTTTAAAAGCTCATGGGACAAAATGTCCCCTAAAAAATGGAAATGACATAGATACCAAAATTAGCATACACTCCAAACTAAATGAAAATGCATGGAGCAATATTCTTCTTAGGAAGAAGTGGAATGTGCTCAACCAACTCAGGAACAATTGCATGATGAATCCTCAAATTGTTAGGATTATTAATCCTCCCTTTGTCAAATTTCTATTAGATTAATTATTTCCTAACTTAGGAACCTTAAATTAATGAAGTGGGTCCACTAGTGAAATTAGGTCCACTTGTCCCAATGGGGCCACATGTACCAGTCATTGAAGTGTGGGGAACACTACTAGAGGTTAACTACCACTTACTTCATGTGCATGCATCAGTTAGGGTGCCTCTTGGACCAATTCCTACATCTTAGGATCCATTGGGAGTCTCGACACCAGCCTACTTCACTCATTTGGTGTTAGCACCAATTAGTCTTAGTTATCCCCTAGTTACAATCAATTACTTCACAGTCAGTTAGGAATGCACTACTAATGCATGGATAATGTATGGTTGCATGGGGAGGAGTGCTTTACCCACCTACCACACTTAGTTGCATTGAGTTAACTAGCTTTCAGTGGTTGTTGGAGTTATTAGTCATCAGGGAGTTGTCTATTTGGACTTCGATATTGATTGGGAGACCTTGAGTTATAGATTGAATTAGATATAGTCTTATCCACTTGGAGGATTTGAATTCTTTACTCATGGATTCGAATTCTACCTATGTAAACTATTGTAACACTGGATATTATTATGATGAATATACTGTAAATTCTTAAGCAATACTTGTTTGTTTCCTGTGTGGTTTGTTTTGCTTAATTTGTATGTTCATTACCCATTCAATTGCTGCAACATTATGAGAATTATTTGCTTGTAGATATAAATGGCATTCAAATTATAATATGGTATCAGATCCTTCTAAGGAAGGTTTCATGCTTATTTCTCCCTATCGAACATTAGAAGCAGCTGGTTTTCCACAGAAGTCCCCTATGAAAATTTGTTAGCTCTAGACTCATTCAGAGCAATGGAGAGGGCGTGATGGACCCTGAAAACATGTACATGTCGGGAGGAAAAGCATGATTCTAATATTTGACATGTTTTACTGTTATTTGCAGTGAAATTGACAGGTGCTACTTAGCTTGAGAGAAGTATTTGTAGTGTTGCAGCTGAAGCAATTATGAGTTCTCAAACTCCTGAACCACGAATCCTCACAACTTCCAATTACCTTGATAGGAGGATTTATATGCAGCCAACCTTGTGCAAACATGGCTACCACAATATCATACATGGATGGGAGGCTGAGCCTCATCAGGCGGTAGAGCGAAACAAGTTCCTAGATTGTTGTGATGAAGCATTCAGGTACTTATGTACTAATATTTCCAAGGATATTGTTTTTCATCTATAAGTATTGAGGACTCCTAGATAACCATGGGAGAAGCTTGATATCTTGTTTAACAAACAATATGAGCTTCGAAGACACATTCTGGAGAATGAGTTGGTATCTTTAAATCCCAGCAGTTTCGAGAATATTGAGCAATTCTTCTCCAAATTCAAGTCTCTAGTGCTACCATGTAGACAGTGCAGGATAGAATGGAAGGATGAGTAGAATGTCCTTTCCATACTCAACAAACTACATCCTAAGTACTCTATATATGTCTCTATGTTTCATTCCAAGAGGGAAATATTTCCTGATTGCAAACTTCATTCTTTAGATTCATTTTCTGAGTCCTTAATCAAGGAGCAAGATTAATTGATTCGAATGGGAGTCATCCAGACTTCCAAATATCAATCTCTCTTGGTTATTGACTCTTCCAAAGTGCAAGAAAAGGGGAAATCAAAGAAAAAGGAGCCAAAGGCAGTTGATTCAAAGCATAAACCAAATCACCAATCTTCCAAAGGGGCCTTTGACTCTAAGAAGAAGAAATTTGAAAATAATTTATGTGCTTATTGTGAAAAAGGATACCATCTTGAAGAACATTGTATGAGGAAGCAAATTGATGAGTTGTCTTCTCTTCTCAAGTAGAACAACATTTATCCTCCAAGAGCAAAGAACCCTGATGAAGAAGCACCGATAGAAGATGTTGAAAGGTGTCATGCTTTGAAATAATATCTCTCTCAATCCTTAGCATACATTATAGATTATGGAGCCTGCAACCACATGGTTTCCTCCAAATAATCCTTCTCTACTCTTTTACTATCAAAGGGGCCTAATATTCACATGGGAGATGATTCCCAGATTCTAGCAGAAGGAAGGGACTTAGTCAGAGCGAAGCATGGCGAGTTCAAGAATGTCTTATATGTTCCCTCCCTTGCTACTAAACTATTATTTGTTTACCATATGACTCATATAGGCTCTTCCAAGAGGGTCACGTTTGATTCAGACTCAGTTGAGATTACAGAAAAATCCACAGGAAAGCTTGTAGCGAAAGCTATTGCAAATCACTCTACCAAAACTTATGAGTTCATGTCTTACCTATTTCTCTTCCTACAGGTTTATTGTCTCATGCTAACAACACCAGAAATATTTGGCATGAGATATTTGGCCATCTCAATTTCAAATATCTGAAGAAGCTCCACAATGATAACATGGTTGAAGGTTTTCCCTCCATGCAAACTTTCGATGGAGTATGTGTTGGGTTCTTCGTAGGTAAGCATCTAAAAAAGAAGTATGATGTTGGGAAGGCTCATAGAGTTGTTTCTACACTTGATTTGATACACAATGATGTATTTGGATGTATGCCCACAAAATCCATTAATGGTTGTAGGTATTTCCTGAGATTTATTGATGACTATTCTAGGTACTACTGGATCTACTTCATGAAACTAAAATCAGAAATTTTTGAGACTTTTAAATGTTTTAAAGCTATGGTTGAGAATAGTTTCAATAAGAAGATCAAGTCGATAAGATCCGATGGAGGAGGAGAATATGTCAAAAGAGATTTCCAATTTTTTTTTGAATAAGAGGGGATTCGAATGGAACACTCAGTTCCATACACACCACAAAAAAATGGTGTGGCTGAGAGGAAGAACAGATCACTGAAAGAGATGGAAACATGCCTTCTCCATGTCAAGAATTTACCTCCTTCTCTTTGGGATGAAGCAATAAATTGTGCTTGATATTTGCATAATAGGGTGCGTCACAAGTCAGTGGTTGGGGTCACACCATTCGAAGCACTGCATGGGTATAAACCCAATGTCTCTCATCTGAGAGTTTTTGGTTCCAAATATTGTTCCAGGATACCACTTAACAAGAGAGAGGCCTTCCAAGCCCAAAGTAACGAATGCATTCTATTGGGATATGTAGATGATGCAAAATCTTACAAACTGATGGAGGTTTCTACCAGAAGATGATTCATTGAAAGAAGTGTCCAGTTCGAATAAGATCAGATGCATGATACTCTTCTAGCAATAAAGGAAGGTATAACTATTTCTCCTTTTATTTTCAATGATGGTGATGTGCTATAGGTTTTAGATTCAGATGAATAAGATCACATACAACATGATCTTGTTATTGAGACTGAATCTCAAAATATTCTAGATCCATATCCAGTACCCATTCCTAATCAGAAGCCTAAACCCAGAAGGGCTCCAAAGATTCTTAATGAAGCTGGAAGTGATTTTGGAGTTCCAGAATACAAAATAAGAACTAGGTCCCAATATCGGAATGAGCATGCTGCACTATCTCTCATAGATTCTCTCTCTACAGAATTTTGCAGCAAAGTTCCAGGTCAATGCTACTTGATGATGGCAAATGATCAGCTACATGGCCCACAGAAGTACAGATTTTATCATTCCCTACCTTCACCACCCAGCAGAAACAAACAGATTCATCAATTCAGAAGTACATTGAGAGGTCCATTGATGGACCATGCTGCTACATAGAGCTATAATTTTTCAGCATCATTTTTTTCTCAAGTTAATTTTCTAAGGAGGAAGCTTCTTTCTTCTAAAGATATCTTGAAGATTGCTATTTTCTTGATTATTTTTGAGTGGGGGGCATGGAGGTTTCCCATGAGGTTTTTCCCTTTTTTCTTAGTTGTATTAACCATCATTTTTATTATCTTCTAGATTGTATTTGGGTGACCTATGATCTTGTTACCAGGGCCCAAAGTTGTCCAAGTTAGGATTTATGGGAGGTGTTAGGATTATTAATCCTCCCTTGGTCAAATGTCTATTAGATTAATTATTTCCTAACTTAGGAACCTTAAATTAATTAAATCGGTGCACTTGGCCCAATGGGACAACATGTATCAGTCATTGAAGTGTGGGGAACACTACTAGAGGTTAACTTCCACTTACTCCATGTGCATGCATCAATTAGGGTGCCTCCTAGACCAATCCCTACATTTTAGGAGCCACTAGGAGTCCCAACACCAACTTACTTCAATCAGTTGGTGTTAGAAATAGTTAGTCTTAGTTATCCCCCCAGTTACAATCAATTACTTCATAGTTAGTTAGGCTAGCACTACTAATGCATAGATAATGCATGGTTGCATGGGGAGGAACGCTTAACCTACCTACCACACTCAGTTGCAATGAGTTAACTAGCTTTCAGTGGTTGTTGGAGTTATTGGTCATCAAGGAGTTGTCTATTTGGACTCTGATATTGATTGAGAGACGTTAAGTTAGAGATTCAGTTAGATACAGTATTATCCACTTGGAGGATTTGACTTCTTTACTCATGCATTCAAATTATACCTATGTAAACTATTGTAACACCTGATAATATTATGATGAATATACTGTAAATTCTTGAGCAATACTTGTCCATTTCCTATGTGGTTTGTTTTTCTTAGTTTGTGTGTTCATTCTCCATTCAATTGCTGCAACATTATGAGAACTATCTTCTTGAAGATGTAAATGGAATTCAAATTCTAATAAAAACCATGTAGAGAAATTTAAATGCACTGATAGGAGAGAAACTGGTGGTCTTCATACTTGAACCTCGAACCAAACGGGATGTTATTCCGAAAAGAGACTAGAAGCGCTTGAGAATAAGTGAGCCCAAGTGATTCATAAGGATCATGAAGAATCAACTTTGAATGAAGGTTGTAATCATCTCCAGGAAGGTGGAACAAGAGTCCTGAATGTGCTATTGTGATGGAAAAGGCTTCTCCATCTTCATATGAACTTGAAGGAACTCTACTAGTCATGGTGGAGGAATACATGGGAAAAAGAGTGTGAAGCAATGATAGATCTTCACTTGGAATCCAAACCTCTCCATCTTTCAAACCAATATTCTCATGTGAATAAAACCCATCTTCTAGAGAAGGTTCGCTATGAACATCAACTAGCAATACATCTTCACCATTTGTAATAGAAGAAATATAGGAGAAGGGTGTAGAATGGATAGATAACTCTTCTGCAGTAGTGATGGAAGCAAATCGTATGCTATCTTTATGAAATATAGCTTCTTGAAAAGGAGAGGAAGACACCGAGGAAGAAACTTGAGTTGGATCCTTTCTTGAATCTCTAGCTACTTCTTCTTCTTCATTTTGAACAAATTCTTGAGAAATGCATGAGGTCGAGATCATAGGAGGGAGAACACATAAGGGGTTCCCATTTTCTTTCTCTCCATATAGCTCACATCTTTTTGTTGCATGCTAAGATCTTCATCTATATTTCTCCAAAGCTCGAATGGGTACTTTGTAGAAACAATGAGGTAGCACATTGTAGGAGGTATAGCTAGACAAGTTCCATAGGCTCTATCATTGTCATTAATCCAATCACACTTCTCTTGACAAGACTCTAGATCTCTCACCACGCCAATGGACAAATAATAAAGACATTGCCTCTTGAGATATGCAGACATCATCAACTTCCATTAAGAATAGTTGAATGGGGAAAGGAGAGGAAGTGCTTGCCAATGCATGGAGTTGCTGTAAGAACCTACAATGAAAAACACTCAGAAATACTAGATATATGCCCTAAACAGAAACTCAAACCTCACTAGATTTGTTTGCAGCTCCAACTAGCTCTGATACCATGTGAAATTTTTTTCTCAGGTAGATATGGTAGCTAGAACAATTTCACCATCAAAGTGTTTTCCAAAATATGCAAGAGAACAACAAAGAGATTGAAATAGATGTAATAGCACATGTGAATGGTGTTACTATCTAACCATTATACTACATCATGCCTTGTAGGTATCTATGATACATATTATAGTACATTAGAGACAATTTGTGAGCCCCTGGTGGCCATGTGAATGCATCCAAGTGTCAGACTAGGATTTGACCCCTAAACAACCCTAGGTTGACCAATAGGCTCCCAAACCTAAACAAACTGCAAGGAATCCATGTGTGAACATGTGTGAATAGGTAAGAAGCATGCTTGGTTCATAAATGAGGGAAGGAGATAATAAGAGAGTGCATGGGTGAGTGGAGGAATATATAGGAGGAAAATAAATGCCAAGGAGACCACAGAAAACCACTTTCGCACACACTAGCACTCCTAGTAAAATATGGAACTAGTTTACAATTAATGCACAATATAAAATTTCAGGATGTTCAAACTAGAGAGCCTCAATTGCAATTAATGAGCCAGGATCACCTATTTGACTAGTATTGATTAGTATAACCTAATTTAGACCATAGAACATAGCACAATGCCAATGTTTATGTTTCATAGGTGGATCATTAAGGTACTAAGGCAGATTATTGCTCCAACACATTATCTTCACAAAGTTTCCGTGGATCTGATTTGATATATTCCCCTCCATTTTCATATCTGATAGATTTGATATTGCTCCTAGTAGCAGTCTCAATAGAAGCTTTGAAAATATTGAATCTTCAATTACTTCTGATTTGTTTTTGAGAAAGTAGATATGTGCAAATATTGAAAGGTCATCAATGAAAATGAGAACATACCTAGAGCCATTCATGGAGGTATTTGGTAATGGACCACTTTTGTTACTGTTAATCAGCCCCAAAATACAAGAATCACTACTAGCTTTTTCTTCGATCAAACTTGTGCTCCAGATGCTTGCCAACTATGCAAAACTTGTAGATCCCTTCTAAGGATTTGATGTTTGGAAGGCCTTCCACCATTGAATCCTTTTGTATCAGCTATAAACACTTGTAGTTTAGTTTCCAAACCTCTCATTCCACAGCAGGATAACCTCATTTTTGTGAGTCATAAGGGAACTTGTCTTTGAAGATGGCACAACATTGGAAAACTCATATGTTTTTGTAGCATGATTTGTTTTTCCTACCGCAATGGGTTTTCATGTGCTTATCTCAGAAATCTCAACATCATTGGGGTTGAATACAACTCTCTTGGGAAAAATAGTTTGTGTCATTTGATACAGAGAAAGAAGGTTTGATACTAGAGAGGGAACATATAGAACATTTTGAAATCTACCATTTCTAGATGAAAAATACCTTTTCGTTTTGATGAGATCTGAGAGTCATCTCCCATGTTGATGGAGATGCATCTATCAAAATCCAGTGATGTGAAATAATCCTTGCTTGTAACCATGTGGTTCAAATCTCCAGATTCTATGAGAAGAAATTTAGCATTCGAAACACTTTCCATGAGTGCATGACCTATTTTAGGATGATCATTCCGATCTCCAGTATACTTCTTCCTTGAGCATTCTAGAAGAGTGATGTTGTCTTAATCCAAAAGAAGGCCCATATAATAAATATCCATATTCATGCTTGAGCTTTTAGGATGAAATCCCCTGCCATGGTAGGAGCACTTTGTCTTATATTTTCCCATTTTTCTTTTCTTTACATGAACATTAGGGCTCATCTGAGTGCTTGGATTTCTCCTTCTTCTTAGAAGGATCAAAATTTGTCTTCTCTTTCTTTCACTTTCCTTTAGTATTCGTAGCCTTGACCCCTCCAGAAAATAAATCTTGATCCCTAGAGGATCTCATGGATCCCATATGAACAATTTTATCATGCTCCTTGCTTAAGTTCTTAATCAATGCATTCAAGGTTGAGATCTTCCCATTTGGGATTGTGAGTTTTCTCGTATGAAAGGTAGAGACAAAAACATAATAGTTTTCTCCTATATTCGAAAGAATAGAAATAATTAGGTGGTCATCTTTCTTCTCTTCTATGTATTGCTTCAATTGAAGAACCAAATATTTGAATTTTGTAAAGAATTCATTTATGGTCTTGAAATTGATAGGATTTAGAGAGATCAGTTCATTCTCTAACTAATAAGTTCTCATATCATCCTTCTTGTTGAATATTTTGGAAAGTTTTTCCCAGACTTCTTTGGGAGTCTTCACTCAGTTGAGATGGAAAAGAAGATCCTTCGAAATGGAGAGGCATAGGAAACCATAAGATTCATCAATCTTGTTCAAGTATTTGACTTCTCTACAATGAAATTTGGCTCTAGATCTGTTCCCATGGTGACTTTGTAGACTCCCTTGGAAATCAATATTATCTCTATGTCTTCTTTCCATTGATTATAGTTGAAAGGAGTAAGAATATTGCAAGAGGAAGAGCCCATTTTCAAGCTGTAGTGAATGCAACTAGAGAATTTGAGATACCTGTAGTCACACAAAACAAACAAAACAAGGTTGAACAACCTGCACTTTTGAAGTTACTTCACACCTAAATTAGTTAATCAAGGAATCTTGATCAACCAAATGCAAGATTATCCATGAATTTTATGTGGAAAAGTTTCCACTTTTGGTGTAGCATTGGAATATTTTTGAGCAATTTTGCTCAATCTTCATCAAATATCCATAAAAAAATCCATAGAATAGTTTCCTTGTCCTTCCATACCTCGGATACCAAATAAAATGATGCACATCAATCTTAGGACCAAGACAAAATTTACTACATTTTGATACAAATCAATTTACTCAATGAATGCTAGAAACTGTGCAAAAGGTTTGCAACAATAAAATTATAATCATTAATTCAAAAGAAATAGATTACAATGCTTGACAATTGGCATGAATAGCCAAGAAATTCAACTCCTAGAGAGGTCATTCAAATTGAATGCATGAGAGTGGATTGCTTGTCAGTTTACACAACTTGAGACATCAGTTAACCACTTAAATGCAACATAATTGACTCTAACAGACTCGAAGGAAATTTAAACTGATTCTAACTGAGTTAGAAATCAGCTACATGCCAACAAGTAGCTGGGGGCACCTATTTGAATTCAATTAGTTAATATAAATAGAACTGAGTCACCAAAATTAGGTGAGGGTGCCTTTAACACTCTAGCTAACTGAATTTAAGTCAAAATTGGGTCAAACCAAGAGAAATATTCCTTTAACACTCTAGTTGATTGAAAAGTACATGCAAAAGCTATGAGTTGATTGAGTGGGGCACATTAGTCAAGCAGATCAACCCATATTTGCTCCCCAATTGAAGGAGGCTCAACTAGGTTCCTCGATTGAAGGAGGAGGTCCATATGACTGAAGCTGATGAGATGTTGATGATTCAAGCACATGTTTAAGTAAAAAACTTAGGATAAGTGGTAAATTAGGTTTATTAATCCAAAATAATTATGTGTAGTTGGAAAATGACTCCAACAACAAACACTCGAATTTTTCTAGAGTAGGCCCTAGATTGAAATTCAAACTCTCTGAATTTGAGTTGAATCTCCAATAAGATATGATACCATGTGAAAATCCAATTCATAGAAAGATATAGGAGCTAAGGGAATCCTCACAACTCAAGAATTTATTATACTAAGTAGAAAAATAGTGAATAGAGAAAAATTAACACATAGGAATAGTGCCAATAAATGAAGTTTCTATTACTGTCCAACACGTAATTATGTCTAGAACAACATTATAATAAAATAGGATAAAATTTTGTTCTTCAAAATTCTTATTACATGTGGATTCCAACTTCTAGATCGACCCTAGATGAGTAGGATCCACATGAATTTGAGAATATACCTATTCCAGCCTCACATACTCCAATTCCTAGTTGGGGATGGGAGCTAAAGTTTGCAAATATTAGTATTACTAGAGTGGTAGTTATGCAAGAACCTGTAGTCCAAACTAGACATTGCTTGTGTCTCTCTTGGTTCAAGATTTAAAAACCTCACTCTCATTGTTTATCATTTCATTGATAAAGATGGGATATTAATCATTGGACTTATATTTGTAGTTCTTAATAGACCTCATTTGCAGTTGTGCTTCTTTTTGGAAACCCAACAATATTTGGTTCTTTGATCCTCAATTTCATGATAATATAAAAACCAAATTTGATTTATCACAGCCATAAAATTAAGCAACTCATGAATTTTTTTCTATAAAAATGGTGCAATTTCAAGGAAATCGGGGAAGGATCAGGAAAGGATACAGTCCTCATGACCGTGTAGTCTTTGGTGAATTTGATGCTTCATCATGCCTTACTATCATCCACTTCGAGCTGAATATTTATGGATCTTATAAATGAATAAAATCTTGAAGGATTTGATGCATAGTGCTTCATCCATTGAACTATTAAGGGGGATTAAAGAGGATTCCTTTAGAGTTACGATATATGGAAAAGGCCTCTGATTTGATATATTGGCTCCATTTTCCATCTCTTGTGTGCAAATTTATAGTCTTCATGTGTGTTGTTGCAGCCTTTACTATGTTGTTTAAATTGAAGAGGTTTTGGAGTCCCATAGAAGAAGTGAAGTGGAAAAGAGGTGGGAGAATATAAGACGACAAGCTTTGGAGGCTTTGTTGGAAGACAATTATCCCACTAGGGTTGCTGGTTTGCAAAGTAATTATTTTCTTATTAATGGATGGATTTCTGGTGAATGGACCTGACATATTACATTTTCATACAAGTGAGTCAATTCATATCCTTCATCCCTATCAATAATGGGAAACTGGTTGTCTTTCAATGTTAAATATTGAGTTCTTTTTGTTTTGTTATTTTCCTTCTATGCTTGGCAACAAATTTTCTATATATTTAGCCCAATGTGGCCATGATTCCCACAACAACTTAATTTATGTTTCTATTTTTCCCGCCACTTAGGATTTTATGAGTGTTGGTCATCAATGGTGCTTTATAGCATGAAACACCCCTATTTCTTAACATTCATCTTCATTAAAATATCACTAGGTCCACCAAAGGAAACTTCCCTCTTGCTGGTTATATATTCCGTAGATAGCTGTCAAATGAAAGTGAAAACAATGTGTTAACACTCAATTAAATTTTAGGTATGAGTGTTACTCACGTTCTCCAGCCCGTCGAGTAATGTTGGGAAGGAGTTGATGGCATGCATAGGGTAACACTCAGCAGTGATATAGTATATAGATCGGGGAAATAGAGCTAAGAGGAAATGTTGGATGCATTAAACGGGAGTCTCAATCGAGGGCTAAAGATGATCGGAAGGCATATCAACGACATCAGATCATTTTGCACGGTGAACCTGCCCGATCGAAACCCGCTCTTCAGCCTTGCAAAATAGTTTAAAGCTCAGACGCATCTGACAATTAAGATTGGAGCCCAAGAAGATCTACAGCTGAAATCCATTTCGCATCACAAACTTACAAGGAAGAAGATTGCAAATGCGAATTACGAAAAGCGGTACGAGCCATTTTGATCAACGGTGCTAGTGCCAGCATAGGTAGATCAGTGGCTATGATTCATTTTGCAATCTGGAGTAGCATGGGAGGAAACAAAACCTCACTACGTGAAGAGAGGTGGGGTGTTCTCAGATCGATGGTCAGGAAAGGAGTTGATCTTGATCAACGGCTAAGCTATGTATGCACAAAGTAAGAACACGTGTGGAAATGGGAACCCCACAGATCACGAAGGCTAAATATATGATACGAGCTCCCTGGAAGATGCACGAAGGTTATATTGTATAAAAAGATATAAATAGGCCCACATGAAGCTACATAGATTTTTGAAACCTCGAAGCTGTTGAAATATCCAAGTCATGTCCAAAGCACCAGCCCGGACCAGTCAGGGGACCGTCCTATATAACAAGGTAGGCCCTTGATACTTCCTCAGTATTATTTGAACATTGTCTCAATGGAGGTAGTGGGGGTGAGAGATCATATAGAACTAGAAGTATTAGGTCGAAGAATATAAGAAAACCTGTTCGATGCAAACTCTAAGGTTTTTAATACCATCTTGATGGGAGAAGCTATCAAAAACGCCTGGGGCAAACTGGAAGATTGTAAGAACCGGGGTATGGATACCTGCAGTGTGTGTAAGTATTTATTTCATTTTTCTCTATCAACCAAACCCCCCAGTGCCCTAAATTTGTTGAGTAGTGCACAAATAATTTATCTATCATTGAAGGAGTTATTATGTATAGGTATAAGTCTAAAACCCTCTGCTCGGTTCAAGCCTCTATCATTCACAAAACCCTGGATATCCCTGACGCGTTCATCCATATATCCCAAGACTATTGAGAATAAGACATTTTACACTATTTTAGAGAATCTACTGATGAAAGTAAAGATGCCTTCATGAAGACCGATTCTAAGCCTAATGGTGAACCCATTGACCTATCTTACCCTATTGACCTCAGCCAGTTCAACAAAGAAACTCAATGGTGTATATCTCTGGCTAGT
The DNA here is from genome assembly GCA_001517045.1 of Pseudotsuga menziesii. Classification (NCBI taxonomy): domain Eukaryota; kingdom Viridiplantae; phylum Streptophyta; class Pinopsida; order Pinales; family Pinaceae; genus Pseudotsuga; species Pseudotsuga menziesii. Next base: position 310,838 of record LPNX010524128.1, read on the forward strand.
CAGTTCCTAGGTCTAGATATCGACACATACATTTTAGAGTCATTGTTGAGTCTTTTATTCATCTTAGATACTTTCCCGGCTGAACTTGAATTTCCTAGACAGTCAGGTTAGTCGTGTTGCCTTAAATTTGATGAGTTCTTATCCTAGAACATCCGTTCTCAATTAGCGAACTTCCACAGTGCCATAACGTTCATATTCCAGTCCTTTATGCTAAGGATGTTCATAGCCTATAATGAGGAAGACTTGCAGGTACTAGAATTGGCAATCATTGTTGAAATGGCCACTGATTATTGTGAATTCATGAACCAATTAAGGGCCAAAATATATGAAGTCTTCTTTCACAAGAGGCTTCCTAGGGTGTTTCCGGAAATGAGGTAGATGCCGCAATTGTTGAAAAGCAAGAAGATAGGGGACTGGTTCCTCTCATATTTTGGGACAACCATAAGACTGTATGGCTTCATACATCCACCATACATCCTGCCAGCTTTCTTAACCCCCAAGATTTTCTTCTTGGAATTAATCCGGCAAAAGCTTATGGTCGAAGAGGAACACTTCTTGAACTTCAAGAATTGTTCAAATTTGGTTTTTCCTTGGAAATTAGGGCTGTACACAGCCAGAAATAGGGCTGCATTTCCCCTGGCCTCCAACTCACTCAGGGGAATTGAATTTCCCCAAGACCAAGCAATAAATCATGATCCTCATCAAGTTATCTCCAAGAGAAGAACAACTCTCAAATGCCATCCCTTTGAGCACATGGAGGTGCCTAGACTCAGAGAAAAAGTGAATTGGGACAATTTCCCTAATCCTGCACCAATGGATACCTGCGCCGAGCAAGACACTAGTTCGCAGCTACCTAGGGTAGTTTCTCTCCAAAAGGTGTTGGATACTATAGTTGCGATTGCAGGGGGATACTCATCATTGGTCAGCTATTTGGTGAGTTTGATAAAAATAGAGAGTACAGATCCCATGGACACTGAAGAAGTAGACACTGCCAGCATGCCTAAGAAGCAAAAAATAGAACCCGAACAGCAATTGGTGCAGGCTAGAAGGGGACAAGCAAAGAAGAAGAATTTAGTAAAGGTACAACAACAAGTGGAGCTCAAGGTAGCCAAATTGTAGGTGCAAGAGTATGTATTCAATGGGCAGACTCCAAGCAAACATGCATCCAAAGAGGACTGGCTGAGGTCTTACCGAGAAAAGGCTGATAAAACCTTTGAGGAGACAACAGAACTATACTGCGAAGCCTCATGGTTTCCTTAGCCCAATGTGGCACTAAAAACTGTAAGGGATCATGCCACTAATACCCTTAGCTTAGCCCTGACGGTGGGGAGCAAGGTGTCAGAGGTCAATGTAAGCCTCTCAAAGGTCCCCACTTCTGACATCATACACCTAAACAAAGAGACTGGAGACATACTGAATGCTAGACTGCTTAAAGGAACCATAAAATTGTCCAAGTCAGAGGAGAGTAAAGTGAAAAATTCTAATATTTTAAAAAAGTCGAGTGGAGATTAAAGCAGTTAAAGACAAAATCAACAACTTATAGAAGGAAGCTATATGAATGGAGGGATATACACAAAAAGGGAGTTTGGTACAGAAAATGCTCAATGACAGACATAAAGAGATACAGGCTTTGAAAAAGAAGTTAAGAATCCTCAGCTCCCAGCTCGCTCAAACAGATGAATTGGATGACTTCAAAAATGAGAAGGAGGCATTGAATTTCGAGCTCACTGATTGCAAGGCTAAGATACTGAAGCTTGAAGAAAAGGGGAGGAAATGGGAAGTAGATGTCTAGCTCTTAAGGAATAGAGAAGCAGAGTTAAAAGATAGACTAGCAATGAAGGAAAGTGAGCTTCAGAGTAGAAACACAAAGAAGGCAATTCAGTCCACAGGTACGACTGAGGAAGTAGACACCAGCTCCCTCTCCAAAGAAATGCCCCAGATAGGCCTAAAAGATACTGAGCTCATTAAACTGAAGCAACAAGTCGAGGAATTGGAAAAGGAAAGAGTCAAACAGAAACAAGGTAGCTAAAGGGCCGAGGAGAAGTGCCAAGAACTGACTCAACAAAATGATAAGTTGAGCCAGCAAGTGATCTGTAAACTTTCCTTATAAGGAATTAAGCATCTGATATGGGACCAGATCATCATAAAAGCTGGCAAGTTTTGACCCTATCTCAGTGTTATTGAGGACTTGGAATTTTCTATGAGTGAATCTAGGAAAAAAGTCCAGATAGTAGGGGCTGAAGTGAACAAAAAACCTTTAGAGACCACAGAAATTGCGATAACCTACTTGAGCTCCTTGTTAGACAAAGCCTCTAGCAGTTACGGTCTTCAAAACAAGGTTGCGATTGTCTCTGAAGCTAGGAAGGTGGTAGCTAAACACAGGATGATGGAGATAGTGTAGGCCAAAATGGAGGTCACTGAGCACAAAATTTGAGAGGTCGTCAAGCTGTTCAGACCATTGATGAATAGGGGGCTCCCATTTTTCTGCGAAGAGATGGGTCCTTTACTGTCTCAGAAGGATTATAAGGAGTGTCTAGTAAACTGTCGATTGGATCACAACAAATTTTGGGATATGCAACAAGTGTTGTCGCGGAAGGTCATTTTTGACAAGTTGGCCAATGATTTCAAGTTATGGTTTGAATTTAAAGCCACGTTCTCCAAGGTCAATAGGGCATCATAGCCAGAGGAGATGGAACTCAAGGCACAAGCTTATGACATGTTGTTGTGCCTCTACCTAGTCCCGATGCATGGAGAATCACCCACCAATATGGGTCAGCCAAGCTTGAAACACACCAGTAGAAGTAGCGATGATAGTGCATGAGAAATTTTCCAAGTGTTGTATGCCCATCCTAACGATCGCTTCTCTCAAACGATTCTATACAGTCATCATCCGCCAGACTGGAGTGTGGGGTACTCTTTTTCCTTTTTCGTCCCACATTCCACGTTTCATTGTCTAGCTGTTTCATACAAGCCGCATCAAATATTCCACCTATGAGGCTGTTAGAAGATGTCCTCCTATTGTAACAAATTTTGATTCCCGAATGTCAATTTAGGAGATCCAGAATACTATAAATATACCTCCTGAAGAAGGAGAAAGGGTTGAAACCATTGTAATTTTGTTGTGTGAGTTTTTCAAAATACGATTAATATAATGGTAGAGCCAAGATCGGCATTTTTCATATAGGGATTCATGTGTCATTTGCACTTATAGTCTGTTATTTCCTTTCTTATGTGAATGTTATTCTAGCTTTCCTTTCCATTTTGTTTTCTTTCATATATGAGACTTAGGGTATAATAGCTCAAAATTCATACTTGCTATGCTCTGTCTATTGTTTCAAGTGTTCACCAAAGTTTCTTCTAAAATTTAATACAGAATTCATTTCTTACAATGCTCTATGTTGATGGTCTATTCATGTTCTTCCTTTCCACCAGACAATTATAAATCGACTTTGATCGAATGGCTACCTTGCCCCTATGTTCAAATCGTTTGCATTTAAGCTCTGATTATCTTGTTGTATATCTTGACTCCATCACCCATTGGTTTTGGGTTTTGTTTCAACCAATTTTACAAACAATTAATAGTTTAATTTGTGTATAGATAATTGGCATTGTTAACATTTGGCGAGAGATCCCTCTCAGAAGAGCAGAAGGCGAGTTCTCTCTTCGAAAGTGGTTTTGTTGTTACCTAGGAGTGAGCCTTCCGCAACCTTTGGGATCAATTATGGTGCTAACAAACTGGCGCCATTGCAGGGGACTATATTGAATATCATCCCTAGGAAGAATTACAAAGATTCAAATGATAAAGAGTTTTTGTGCGCAAACAGAGATTCTTACATGTGAAGAAGGTTGTATCATTTACCCTGGCGACTCCACTAAAAGTACTAGGAGGCGATTCCACTGAGGATATTGACAGTCATAAAGACAATATTTATGAGGACAGACATAAATTCCTGAAGTTGCTAAGAGGTGATACATTTTTCTTGGCGACTCCAATCTCGCCACGACTAGTATCACCCTAGATATCCTAGCTCCCAGAAATATCCACACGAGAGGTAACTCTGATATCGAAACTTTTCTCAGTGTGGATAATCCAAAAAAAATACTTAGAAATAGGAATAAGGAGATATCAAGTTCTCCATTATTTGATACTTCATCATCTTAGGCCTTGCATGGATTAGCTGAACCCTAGTGGGGGGTTAGGGCTAAAAGACTGTTAACCAAATCTAAGTCTAAGTTTGAGCTGAATAAGGCTGGGGTAGACCCTAATACGCTACACTCCTATCTGCTTGATTCTTTGTGGCTGAATCTAGAAACCCCACCCAAATCTGAAGGAATAGCCTCTGTCTTTAAAAATACCAAAATGCCTAATTCCCTATCCATTCCTAGCCGACCCACCTCCATGGTTGCCTCTAGATTCTCCCCGTTAGCCCTACCTTTGGTCCTGCATGACCTCCCCATGAATTATTCCCAAAGGATTGCACTCTGTGATGGGGAGGGAAATGTTTTAGCGAGGTACCATGTGGATAATTTTGACGACTTTATTGACCTGGAGGAGGTAGAAAATGAAGATGTCAAGATGCAATTATTCACTCAGAGTTTGTCTGGGGAAGCCAAGAAATGGTATAAATATTTTCCACCTAGGTCTATCCACAACTTCACTGGCTTTCAGATCATATTTCTGGAAAGGTGGGACGACAAGAAGAGCCCATTGTAGGTTTTGTCTCAATATAATAATCTCAAGAAGGGAGGTTTTGAATCTGTCAACAAATTTTCTAGTCGATTCATGTGGGTCTACAAATCGATACCTGCCGATATCAAACCTTCTCCCAGGGAGGCTAAGCTTCATTATGCATACGGCTTTGACAATGATTTTGCTCTACTATTAAGAGAAAGAAATTCTAACACTCTCCCAGCCATGTTCATTGATGCCCTAGAAGTAGAATCCAATATGATGGCATGTGGGAAAATTAAACCAAGGGTGGATATCGATAGGAGGAAGGGTATAGAAGAAGCACACCCCTCTACTTCCGCCCCTTCATCCAGTGATGTAAAATTTGAGTTGATGCTCAAAACCATGGAGAAGTTGATGGACAGGCTAATGGTAGAGGCCAGGCTGACAAACCGGGAACCGAACGAGCCTCAAATAAGGAATCCCAATTTTAGGCGGCAAGTCCCTCCCCCACTCCAACCCAATAGACCAAGGGATGTGAGGAACCCGAGAAACCTTGAAGAGTAACCGATTAGACCTCCTTTCCCTGAAAAAATATGTGGTTGTAGAAGATGAATCTGAGTCTATAGAAAATCACATCCATCATTTCGACAACCTAGACTCTGAGATTTACTTGACAAAAGAGGAACATGACATGTTCGCTTAGGTAGATGGAAAGACCCTGACTGAGGAATTAGAGCAATATCATAAAGGGTATATGCATGCTATAGACAACGTTAGGAAGATCAAGCTGAGGAATAGAGACATGGCCATACAGAAGAAAGGTGGTGACACCATTGTACCTAAAGGAGGGTTAGACCTAGAACAACCTTTTAGTAGTCATATTGGTCCTAGGAAATAAAATAACAAACAGAAAGGGCTGACGGTGCCTATAAATGTGGGAAAATAAAGTAGTAATGTGAAAAGATTGGAAACAGTGGCACCTGTCGAGCCGAGCAAGACCTTCCCCATGTTCGACCTCCAAAACGAACTAGCTAAACTGAAGATCTCGATTCCTTTTAACGAATTGTTGAGGAATCAGGAATATAGAGACACAATCATGCTTATGATTGTGAATCAATGGGAAGCTCACCCTGATATCTTAGAGCTGACCAAAGACAATCCTACTATTGTTGTAGGGTCTAAGATTGACAGCATGGACATCGAGGATGAGGAGGTACCCCCCTTTTACATGATCTTGAATGTGCATGATATGGTGTTCCACAATGTCATGCTGGATTCAAGAGCCTCACATAATCTGATGCCAAAGGGAGTGGTGGAAATCTTGGTTTTGGAGATTACTAAGCATTACAAAGATCTGTATTTCTTTGATTCTAAAAGGGTGAAATGTCTGGGATTGATTAAAGACATGGTGGTTTCTTTAAATAAGTTTCCCTCTAAAGTTCTGGTCATGGATGTTGTCGTAGCCGACATTCCCCCCAAGTTTGGTATTCTGCTGTCAAGATCTTGGACTTCGAAGCTGAAAGGAAGCTTGCAAATGGACATGACATATGCTACCATTCCTGTTCGGAATGAAAGCATGAGGTTATATAGTGGGAAGAGGTTTCCTTACATAGTGAGTAGTTAGGCTCAGCCCGACATCCATCACATCTATGTTTTCGACATGGACTTAGGGTCTATTTTCTTCAATGACATATCTCCTTGTAAATCCAAAATCGGTGGGCCACAAAGGGATGAAAAAGAGGCCATCAAGCTGGAGGCCAAGGAAGGGAACCAGGAAGATGAAGGACTATGGAAAATGTATTTCGATAGATTGGTGTCTAAAGAAGGTGCTAGGATAGGTGTGTATATTATCTCTCCCTTTAAAGATACCAAAGCTCACTCTTACAAGTCGATTTTTGAATGCTCTAACAATGTAGCGGAGTATGAAGCCTTGTTTCTGGGCTTACGTGCGCTGAAAGACTTAGGTGTGAAAAAGGTCCAAATTTTTGGGGACTTAGAGCTCATAGTAAATAAAGTGAATGATATCTATTAGACTAAGCATCCGAGAATGAGAGCTTATCAAAATGAGGTATGGGATATGTTCGGGAATTTCTTCACCGAACACACAGTCCAATTGATTCCCAAAGATGAGAATGCGATGGCAAACTCTCTGGTGACTGCAGCAGGAAAATTTGAAGCTCCAACGGCACGAAAGAAGAAATATAAGGTGGAGATTGTAAACAGACCTTCCATACCAGATAACACCAAACATTGGCAGGTCTTCGCAGATGATATGTAGATCAAATAATTCTTGGAGATGTCTAGTGATTTTGTGAATACTCACATCGATGAGGATGCCTCCGACACCGAAAACCTCCTAGATGCTGAAGGGGAAGGAGAGGAAGCCATCGGTACAAGGAAACTAAAAGAATCCTTGGGTGGCAAGGATATAGTCTAGTTGAAAAGCAATCATATCCCTAGGGTCCTGATACCTTTAGAGTCTCTTTTTTACCAAAATGATGTAGCCAAAGAGCCTAAAGTTGAACCTACCATGGATGTTGTTGAAGATATAAATATCAACACTAAAGAAGACCCAAAGATTATAAAGTTGTCTAAGAAATTGGCCACTGAAGAAAAAGATGGATATGTGAAAATGATGAAGAAGTACATGGATGTGTTTGCATGGAACTATGAATATCTCAAAGAGTATGACAATTCCATCATCCAACACACCATTCTGATCAAACTTGGAGAAAAACCTTTCAGGAAAAAGCTCCGGAGGATCTATCTGAAGTTAGTGCCCATCATTGAAAAGGAAGTGAAAAATTTGTTCAATGCGAAGATAATAGTGAATCTAAGGTTTTCCAAATGGGTGGCCAATTTGGTTCCTATTCAAAAAAAGAATGGGGAGATATGGTTGTGCATGGATTTCAGGAATTTGAACAAGGTCTCTTTGAAAGATAATTACCCTTTGCCTAAAATGGACTAGATCCTATAGAGGGTGGTAGGCTCAAAAATAATATACATGATGAATGGGTTTTTTGGGTACAACCAGGTGAAGGTGTTACTTGAAGACCAAGAAAAAACTGCTTTCACCACACCTTGGGGTACCTTCATGTAGGCAAAGATGCCATTTGGGTTAATGAATGATGGAGCAACTTTCCAACGTGCCATGGATATCGCTTTTGTAGAAGAGAAAGAAAAATTTGTGGTGATATACATGGACGACATTACTGTGTATTCCAGGTGGGATAAAGATCACATCAGGCAGCTGGAAAGAGTCTTCATTAAATGCAAAAGGTATGGCATTTCCTTGAACCCCAGAAGATCAAACTTTACTATGGAAGAAGGAAAGTTGCTTGGACTCATTATCTCAAAGGAAGGGATTAGGATCGATCCAAACAAAGTAAAAGGAATCTTGAAGGTTGAGGAACCAAGGAGCAAGAAAGAAATCTGATCCTTCCTTGATCAAGTCAACTTCCTAAGAAGATTCATCCCTAGCTTCACCGAAATCCTGATGGACATTACCGACATGATAAGGAAGGATCATGAAATTAAGTGGACGGTCGGAGCCAAGAAATATTTCAAAAGTATAAAAGAAGCCATCTCAAAAGCTCCTGTATTGATCAGCTTAGACTTTGAAAAGGATTTTTTTGTATTCTCTTATGCTTTAGAGCACACTGTAGTGGTAGTGTTGCTACAAAGGAATGATCGGGGTGAAGAAAAACCTATAGCGTTCTTCAGTAAGATATTGAGAGACGAAGAATTGAGATAGAACATAATGTAAAAACAAGCATACACCTTGGTTAAATCCTTCAAGGATTTTATAATCTATCTCCTCCATTCCCACATCATTGCCTTTGTAACATGTAGTGTGGTGAAGAGCATACTTACACAGCTTGACCCAGAAGGAAAGAGAGCCAAGTGGGTTGCAGTACTCCTAAAGTATGACATAGAAATCAATCCCATGAAGTTGGTCAAAGGGTAGGGATTGGAAAAAATGATGACAGACTCCCATTGTGACTCTCTGCAGCTGAATTTTCTTTCTTATCAGTTTGGTCCAGAGGAAGCCGAGGTGCAGGTGAATCTATATTTCTATGCATCCCCTTGGTATGCTGATATTGTTTTTGTATTGCAGAATTTACATCCCTCAGTTGGTCTGAGCAAAACCCGATATAGATCCATAAAATGAAAGCTACAAAATTTTCCATCATAGAATAGTACCTCTACTAGAAAGACCCCAAGGGAATATTGCTGAATTTTCTTCTAGATGATGAAGCTCGACATGTGGAAAAGGAATTTCATGAAGTATATTGTGGAGGACATCATTCCTAGAAAGACACCACAAACAAAATCCTAAGGGAAATATTTTATTGGCCTTCGTTGTTCTCAGATGTTTATAAGGAAACAACAAGATGCTAGAAGTGTCAAATCTTTGAAGGAAAAATGAAGGTGGTGTCTCTCCCCCTAAATCCTATATCTATGCAGGCTCTATTCCAGCAATGGGGGTTAGAATTCATTGGTGAGGTAAAGCCAAACTCCTCTAGACAGCACAAGTGGATTTTGACAACCACTAATTACTTCACAAAGTGGATCGAGGCCATACCCTCCAGGAGGGCTACAGAGGAAGTGATAATGGATTTCATAGAAAACAATATCCTAGCAAGGTTCAGCTGCCCAAGACGAATCGTGACTAACATTTCCCTTACATTTAAATCTGGAAAGATGATCAATTTTTTCCATAAGTACCATATAAGCTTGAATCACTCCATGGCTTACTACCCATAGGGGAATGGATTGGCTGAATATTCTAACAAGAGCCTTGTAAGGATTATTAAGAAGTTATTAGAAGATAACAAGAAAGCCTAGCACACCAAATTGAAATATGCCTTGTGGGCCGACAGAATTAGCACCAAAAGGGCCATTGGTATGTCGCCATTCCAGTTAGTATATGGAACCGAAGTAATTTTCCCTGCCTCTCTGGGCGTCCTAGTCATGAAATTATTGTGAGATCCATTAGACAAGACAAATCCCATTCAAACAAGGATAAACCAGATCATTGAGCTTAATGTAGTAAGGGACAAGGCTTATGATAAGGTCCAAATACACTAGGAGAAGATGAAGAATACCTTTGACATGAGGATAAAGGAGGATGTTTTCCAAGTCAATGAATTAGTGCTAAAATGGGATGCTCCCCATGAGGATAAAGGGAAGCATGGGAATTTCAACCATTTATGGCTAGGCCCATACCTTATTGCTGCGCACATAGGAGATAATGCCTTCATTTTATAGTATCCAGATGGGTCGCAGTATGAAAGAGGCACAGTGAATGGAAGGTTCCTAAAGCATTACTTGGAATGAAGGGATTAGTATCCCTGTATCATAGTGTAAATACATTTCACTTTTCAATCAGTACAGGTGGTGAATCGAAATATTTGAAGCCCATGGAGAAGGCTCTAGGATCAGAAGAGGTAACCATTGTTTTAAAGTTTATTTTTTATTTCTGGAAGTTAGATAATATGATATTTTCAATGGTTTCAACACTTAGTCTACAGGGGGTTCTTTGCTACCTCATGGGAAGGATAGCATCCCTCGTGGAGCTAGTTATTAACACTCAATTAAATTTTGGGTATGAGTGTTACTCACGTTCTTTGGCCCGTCGAGTAATGTTGGGAAGGAGCTGATGGCATGTGCAGGGTAACGCTCAGTAGTGAGATAGTCTGTGGATCGGGGAAACAGAGATAAGAGGAAATGTTGGATGTGTTAAAGGGGAGTCTCGATCGATGGCTGAAGATGATCAGAAGGAATATCAATGACATCAGATCATTTCACACAGCGAACCTACCTGACTGGAAGTGGCTCTTCATCTTTATAAAATAGTTTAAAGCTCGAACACATCTGACGGTCAAGATTGGAGCCCAAGAAGATCTATGGCTGAGAGCCATTTTTCATCCCAAACTTACAAGGAAGAATATTGCAAATGCGTATTGCGAAAAGTGGTACAGGTCGTTTTGATCAATGGTGCTAGTGTGAGGAAAGATAGATCGTTGGCTATGATTCATTTCGTGATCTAGAGTAGCGTGGGAGGAAACAAAACCTCACTACGTGAAGAGAGGTGAGGTTTTCTCAGATCAATGGTCGGGAAAGGAGTTGATCCTGATCAATAGCCAAGCTGCGTATGCACAAAGTAAGAAAAAGTGTGGCAATACGAAACCCACAGATCTATGGTCTAAGAACAAAAATAGTAAATCTACGATATGAGCCACCCAAACGATGCACGAAGGTTATATTGTGTAAAAATATATAAATAGGCCCACATGAAGCTACATAGATTTGTTCTTTATGAAACCTTGAAGCTATCAAAATATCCTAGTCACGTCTAGAGCCCCAACCTAGACCAGCCAGGGGACTGCGCTACAGAACAAGGTAGGCCCTTGATACTCCCTCAGTATTATTTGAAGATTGTCTCAATGGAGGTAGTGGGGGTGAAAGATGATATAGAACCAGAGGTATCAGGTCAAAGAATGGAAGAACACTTGTGGTGTGTTTAAGGATTTCTTTCATTTTTTCTTTATCAACCAAATGCCCCAGTGCCCTAAATTTGTCGAGTGGTGCACAGAGAATTTCTTTGTCACCGAAGGAGTTATTACGGATAGGTCTAAGTTTAAAATCCTCTACTTGGTTCAAGCCTCCGTCATCCGCAAAACCTTGGATATCTCCTACGCATTCGTCCATATATCCCAAGACTATCGAGAAGAATACATTATACGATGTTTTAGAGAATCTACTGATGAAAGTAAATACGCCTTCATGAAGACCTGTTCTAAGCCTGATGGTGAACCCATTGACCTATCTTACCCTATTGACCTCAGCAAATTCAATGAAGAAACTCAGTGGTGTATATCCCTGGCTAGTCAGTTCCTAGGTCTAAATACTGACGCATATGTCCTAGAGTTGTTACTGAGTCTTTAGTCATCTTAGATACTTTCCCGCCTGAACCCGAATTTCCTGGACAATCAGGTCAGTCTTGTCTCCTTAAATTTGATGAGTTATTAGCTAAGAACATCCGTTCTCAGTTACTGAACTTCCACGATGCTAGAACACTCAGATTCCAGTCCCTTTTGCTGAGGATGTTCATAGACTATAATGAGGAAGAATTGTAGGTACCAGAATTGGCAATCACTGTTGAGATGGCCACTAATTACTGTACATTCATGAACCAATTGATGGAAAAAATATATGAAGTCTTCTTTCAGGAGAGGCTACCTAGGGTGTTGCCTGAAATGAGGCAGGCGCTACAATTGTCAAAAATAAAAAAGATAGGGGACTGGTTCCTCTCAAATTTTGGGACAACCATAAGACCATATGGCTTCGTACATTCGCCATACAACCTTCCAGCATTCTTAACCCCTGTTGGGGCGCGCACCTTAACGGTCCTTAATTTTGGTAACTTCGTGGTTTCTATGGAAGCTTGTAAGTGGAGTTGTGACTCAAAATAGTCTTAGGGGTGTCGGGGTTGAGTCAAAGCCCTCTTTTTTTAATTATCCCATGGTTTAAGCCCATGGTTTTGTAATAAGTGCACTTGTATAAATAGGCACTTTTGTAAAAGAGTCAGGTAAGGATTTTGATGTAAAAGGATTTGATGGGAAGCTAAGGCCTAGTTTTGTAAAAAAGTTTAGGTCCTAGCTATGTGCGTGGATGACCTCTGCAGCTGTGTGTGCAAAGGGTTTATGGTGATAAGGAAGAACTGCAGCTGTGTGTGCAACTTTGAGGAGTTGAAGGGATTTACAGCTGAGTGCGCAGATCAGAACTATGGTTTTTGTAAAGAGTTGAATAAAACACAGTTCTGTGGACGTAGCCCCTACACTGGGGGTGAACCACATTTTATCTTGTGTTGTGGTTATTTTGTGTTGTTTCTGTTATGTTCTTTTATGCATTGATAAGTAGATAATTGATAAAGTAATATCACTGCTGAATATTAACTTCACTGTGAATTCCCAGTTAAGGGTTAAGCAAGAAACTGTTTGTTTATCTAACTGCGAAGCTATATAAGTGAATGTCAAAGCTCTGCATTGTATGATTATTATTTGTTAAAGGCTAAAGGTACAGTAATATCCCTCTTTTGCTTGCAGAAACCTGATTCTGCGGCACCCCATAGCTATTTCGGGTGAGACTGCAACCTGTTTGTAGGTTGTTGTTGAAAGGGCCAACACTGTGGGTCTTTTGTTGGTGCGAAGACAAAAGTATAGAACCCGGGTCTACCCAAAGCCCAACAAATTGGTTCCGTTGCCGATTGAACTCAGTATCTGCTCAAGAGGGATCTATGTCGTACCTCGAGGGCTATGTTTTAGAGACCCTCAGTAAAATAAATCGGTGACTGGATTGAAGAGACTTATCTAAAATTTGCTAAACAAGAAAATAGAGATCCTCGTCGTAGTTCAGACGACTTTTTACAAAGGTACATTTTTCTGATGTTTATGAAATTTTCTTTGGTAATATCCACATAGAATTGCACCAGTGCTTATCCAGGTTGACAAAGAGGAAGACGAACTTCCAAGAAGGTCAGTTTCCTGATTGGACCCCCGTAAGAATCAACATATTGAAAAGAGTAAACAATGAGATCTCTTGAGCTATTCATTTCTGGATGACGCAAACCCTTGAAGCATTTGTGAGGGAGTTTGCCATCGACACAAGTACCTCTTTTAGTGAAGCTGAAAGACAGTTTTTCAAAGGACCAAGGGGTAAGTACTTGAATTCATTTAATTTGAAAATTAAAATGCTATTGGCTGAAAAAGGTATATTGCTCATTGATTCAAACTGTTAGATTTAGTAGTACTAACTTGTGTTTGGAAGCGAAAGTGACTTCGATGAGCAAAGTGGTTTGCTGCGAAGTGGTAAAACATACAATAGGAATTTTGCATCCTATACCTTAGGTCAGAATACCGAGTATACCCCTGTAAGTCCACCAAATTTGGAGCTCGAAGAAACCCCTTCTATTGGAAACCCTCCGGTAACCCCACAGCGAAGATCTGTTATCCTTGAGAACCCGTCGCAGTCTGAAAGTCACCCTAGCCCGAGTATTCCTGTCGCATGTCAGTCTACCCCAGTAAGTTCCCCCCTGCCTACTACCAATCCCCCTCCCTCCCCCACTAGATCCGCGATGGCCCATATTAATGATGACATCAAGCTCCCAGTCTTTAAAGGAACTGGGTCAGAGGACCCAGAACAATTTTGGTTCTTATGTGAAGCCGTGTGGACTGCTAAGAACATTACGGATCAAGATATAAGAAGAGTGCAACTGGTTACTTATTTTAGAGACCATGCTTTGACCTGGTTTATGAAGTTTTCCAGCTCTCAAAACCATGTTCTGGCTGATATTAAAGTAGCAATGATCAAAGAGTTCAAGAATCCTAAATCAGAGTCACAGTGTATAACTGAACTAAAAGAGATTCAGCAGAGGCGAGGAGAATTAGTTTGGGACTTTGATCAGAGGTTCAAAGTTATCCTATATCAAGTTAGTTTCACTATTGGACCAGCACAGCATAAAGAATGGTTCATTGCAGTGTTATTACCACATATCAGAACTCCACTCAGGCAACAAAAGGTTGCTGATCAGCAAGAGGATTTGGAGATTGGCATGAAACTAGAAACAATCCCTGTCGAAGATAATTCTGGCATAGCCCGAATACAAGCGCAGTTGGCAGAAATGGATTTGGAGCTTCGCGACATGAAGAAGGGGAATTCTATTCGCGAAGAGTTTTGGTGTACATGATGTAGGACAGAAGGTCATGACAAGGAACAGTGTCCTGCATTAAGAAATTACCTAAATACTGGTGCACCAAACCCATTTAACCCTAATGTTTTATGTTGTGAGATCTGTAGAACAACTAGTCACCATCTACCTGAGGACTACTTTCTGCTGTAGTGATATGTCCAGGTACCTAAGAATCCTTATTGCAAGTTCTGTAAGTTAGTAGGACATAATGAAGAGGAGTGTCGCATCTTTGACCTCATGAGAGAGCATACCTATGATGCTTATAGGGTACAAAATGATGCACAAGGAAATGATGGATATGGTTACCGTGGAGGTAGAGGTACTTTTGGAGGTCGTGGTCGTGGTGCTATGGACAGAAGAGGCCGAGGCCAGGTTGTTTGCTATAACTGTAATCAGGCAGGACATGTAGCGAGAGACTATAGGAACTCAACTACGACATGTTGATATTGCAGAGCAGTAGATCATGTCATTGAGAAATGCCCACAGTTGATAGCTAAAATACAATAAATAAAAAGCACTCCTACTCAGAATATTCAGATGATTTCTGTGGAGAAAATACCTGTCCCAATCATTAACGTTGTTACCAGGAGTGGAGCTACGATGCAAGTACAGACTAAGGAAAAACAGCCTGACGAGGCTTGGGTATGTAAGACCCCAAAGAAAATCCCAGCATTTGATGTTGAAGAGAAAAAGAGACATTTATGGAAACTAAGAAAGACTTTGTTGATCCGAGCACATCGGTAGCATCTATGCAACAGCATCAACAACAGTAGTCACAGTCCCAAGAATATTCGACAGATAAAGTAAGTACACTGTCATCATTTTTATAGAGTTGTATGAAGCTCTTAAAAAATCAGAATGCTTTAAATGAGCTGCAGAAAGTTATTGCTTCTTGCGAAACTCAACGAAGCTCTGGTAAGGAAAGAACTGTTAATAGAGTCAAAAGAACTGGAAGAGAAATGAGATTGCATGCTCATATAGGAGAGTATGACATACTGATGTCATCTTAGATCTGGGATCATAAGTAAATGTCTTAACCAAGAAGACATGGGAACAGATGGGAAAACCTACCCTTGAATGGTCCCCTATACATTTGAGATTAGCCAATCAGCAGAAGATTGTGCCCCTAGGAAGATTCCCTAGTGTCCCAGTAGATATTAATGGATTTAGTACCTTAGCAGACTTTGAAGTCATTGAGATAATTGATGATAGCAACCCCTACCTAGCCTTGCTAGGAATTGAGTGGGAAATAGATAATGCTGCAGTCATTAACCTTAAGAAGCCATAGATGACTTTTGAAGGGAAAGGTTTGAGAGTCATAGTACCATTGGACCCTTCCCAAGGAGAAAGGTACACAGAGCCAGTCAGAGATGAAGATCAGGATGTTCTGGATCATATCTACAACATCACAGCCAAGGAAGAAGATTATGTTGATCCTACTGCCGAAGGTATAATGGATTGGAAGTGTGACAACTCCTGCATGACTGATTCAGAAAAAGGCTTAGAAAATGGGCAAAATCGACCTTATAAACTACATGGACATCGATGTGCAAGAATTACCAAATCTCTTAGATGGCTTGGCTCACAGACACAAGAATTTCCTACCTTTGATGGATTGACCGAGCCAGAAGATTTTATTATCCAATTCTCAGAGCAAGTACTGGATTCATAGAAAATGGAGACTCTAGATTCAGCATTCAGAGCCACAGCAACCAGATGGTGGAATGGTCATAAAAAGTACGTCCATAGTTGGGACACTTGTCAAAAGTCCCTTCTCCTGAGATTCATGGATCAACCTCAGGAGGTACGAAGTAGGTTTAATGGTAAGACTAGCCCTCAGGAACATTTGGAGCAGTGCTACGAAGCATGGAAGCATGTAACTCGTGAAGAGTGGGTACATAGGTTTGTGCACACTCTGGAACCTATAGCAAAGAATTGGTATGCGGAGGTGGAGCTTCGCCATGGTACTGTAAGTTGGGATAGTCTTGTTGACTGTTTTGTGCTTACATTTTCTATTAATGAGGTTTGTCCTGCTTTGGAGAAATCTATTAGGTTGATCCATACTAAGGTGTTTGATGATAAATAAATAGATGAGTACCAACCTGATTGGAAGGAACCAGACACTAATGCAGTACAATGTTATAACCTCGCAATTGACAAGGATGATGACCCACGCAACATTAACATTCCTGAGTCAAAAGGACACTGTGAAGTACACGGACCAGCAGTCAAAGCACCTGAAGTAATTCATCCCTTGAGGACAAGGACAGTAAAAATCAGATCAGAAGAACAACCTAAGTACGCTACCATTGGAGATTATTGGGATGAAGAAATGGTGAGCAAAGTGACCCAACTTCTCCATGAGTATCAGGATTTATTTACGACAAAGTTCTCAAAGAAGAAAGGAATCATTGAGGCTGTGGAAGACATTCTGTCATGGGTCGAAGCTTGAAGCTCTGTCGAAGTTAGGGTCAGGAAGTATCGAATGTCCTTATTGTGGTGCAGCCAGAGCTACTAGGTGTTCCAAAGGAGGAAATATGTGTCGAAGCTTAAAATCCGACTGTTGAACAAAATCAAATTTGGCAAAGTCGGTACGTTAACTTCATTAACTGCTTATAATGACAAGATTTTTGGGAAATATAGCGTTGTTTGGAAAAAATATACCATATTTGGTGTCTTTAATGCACAGTTATTGCAGAACTTGGTCATTGGATTCTATAAGGAGACACCCAGGCCTCTGACCCCCGCATTATGTATTTTTTTGAGTTCTACAGTAAATTCCATGTCTGTTGACCGCGAAGTCTAGGGATTGTTGCAAGAATTCGAGTAGAGGGGTCTGTAGAGCCTTATGAGCACCCCGCCTGCATCTCCACCTCACAAAGAAACTCCCTTAGCACCGACTCAGCCAATGCAGACACGATCTTCTAGGAAAAATTTTAAACCAGAAGTACGCTCTAAGTGGAACGAAGACAGACACAAGCAATCAGGGAAAACACCGGCGGATCCCACGATGAATCCGCATGGTTCAGCAGAGATCCCACCTAAAGGGGATGACAACATTGCATCGCAGCGTCCACCATATATTCAGCGGGTTCGACCAGGAGTTCAACCCCCTCGACAGAACGCTAGGTTCACTTTATGCACCCCTTCGCTACGACAGGGTGTGCAGTTGGTCGGAACCATGACAGGGAAAATAGACTGGCTCAAGTAAGCAGACCATGACACAAATGATCATGGGATGTTTCCACAGTTCACACAGGGAACATACTTGCACTTCGTCAAATATCTGGAGACTGGAGCGACATTACTGGAAGTAAAATAGTGGGTTGCTAGCTTGGATAAAGCTAGTTTGTTGAAGATGCTCGATGTTCCCCACTTTGGTTTCAGCACACAGGTCACCATAGTGGTCAAGCAGCTCTTGGCATTAGTGCATGATGGGAACCTATGGATAGGAGACCAGCGAATTCCTATTACGGGATAACTGATTCATAGGATCACAGGCTTGCCAAAAGAAGGGCCTGACCCTGGAATCAAATTTCTTTCAAAACATGAAGATACGAAGTTGGCACACAGCATGAAGGACCGCTTCGGCCTGACGAAAGGAAAGCGAGGGTATAAAACTTCGATAATTGGGAAACAGAACATTCAATTCACAGTTGAGCTCTTAGCATGCAAGCTAATGAGGAATTGTAGACCAAATGAAGTGCCTGCCTCAATTGTCAGTCTTGCTGCGAACTGTGCTAAAGGCTACAGTTAAAACTGGGAAGTGTACATTGCGAAGGAATTCATTGAAGATGCCCGCGACGTGCAGGAGAAAGGTAGAGCCTTTCACTACTCATGGCTGATAATTCTTATCACACTGATAGGATGGAAAGAACCTACCGAGGCACAGTTTGTTGTTGTGCCTCCTAGCATGCCTGGCACAGCAAGGTACGCATCCCTTTGGGTGTTGCAGGACAAAGCATCCCAGCAGATGATGAATTATGTGTTTTCCTTTTATATGATGAGTATCTCATATGAGATTATGAAGACACCGTGGCTCAGTAATAAGCTATTCTCTCAGTATGATGGAGTGGCCAACTTCAGGGCCGACATGCACAATGTCTTCATCCAGGCTCGCACAGATAAGAAACTTGCATGCTGAAAGTTGCCGTACGTGGTGACCAAGGAAGACATCTTCGCAGTAGTTCAGAAATGGCTAGTTGAATGGATGAAGGACGCAGGGACAAAGCCCAAAATTCCAGTCCCTCCAGTTACTAATGGGGGCACAGGGCCTAGTCAGACATAGTAGCAAGACCCACTAGAGGAAAGTATAGAACAAAGTGAGTCACAGCAGAGTGAAGGTGACCAGGGTGGAGATAGTGGAGCTGACGAAGAAGAAGAAGAATCTGTCAAAACCGTCTCAGCCTTAATCGGCTAGATAAGTGCAAGTGACCAGACGTAGAAGAAGTGACCAAGCCTCAGTCTAGAAAAAATTCGAAGGCGTCAAAGGGAAAAAATATTGTCAAAGAATCTGTCGTCACGTTGGAAGACATCACACTCTGACAAAGTCTACATAAGTGATAACTAGCAAATGGTCGTAGTTTGTAGATACACATCTTGATGCCCTGACTGGGGTAATGAAGCGTATTTCAAAACTAAAGGATTTAGCAGAAAAATTAGCTACTGGTGCTACAGCAAGCAGTGCCCCTGTAAGTGCATAGCTAGATACAAGGAAATGGCCAGCTAGAGATAACAGGGGACAAGTGTCAAGTGCAACACTCATACTAACTGATGCATCGTCTTGCTCGGAGATGAGCATGACCGTAGGGATAGACTACACCAAGATGTCTATGATGGAGCTCCACCTTTGTCAACTAGAAATCATGAAGGAGATCCAAGCACAAGACCACTACTTGTAAATACAGTTGGAACATACCATGAAGTAGAGTGAGAGCCTCGCAGTGCAGTTTGATGAAGCAAAGCAGAGGAAGAAGGATGCAGAACGTAAGCAGGCTACATTGGTGCGAGTATTGGATGACGCATGTCAGAGTCTTCCTGACTTCGACATACAGGCCGAGGAAGAGCCAGAGCAAAGAATTTCTAAGCTCAAAGACTATGCACAACAATCTCACAGCGAGATTGAAAAGATAAAAGCAGAACATCAGGCTCAAATTGCATAGCTTCAATTACGCATCATGCCGGAGAGTCCACTAGAGGTCAGGGAGCAGCATCGCAGAGATATTTAGGCTTCAGCACTGAAGATCTTCGATCTTGTGAGCAGCATCGCAAAACTGCTAGAGGAAAGCATCGATGCTTGGACAACACTGCAGGAAAATCTAGAAGTAGAACAGATGTAAGAAACCATCAAACAGCGACAGGCAGAGCTGGACACAGTAAAAGAAGAAATTAAGACTCTGCCCCTATGCAGAAGATGCCCAAGGTAAATAAAAGTAATGAAATTCAGCAGGAAATTGAGCGTACATAATGAAAGAAACACTGTTGGAAAATTCTATGCATCCCCTTATCAACGAGGCCTTGGAGTTTAGCACTGTTGTGGACAACCAGCTCAAAGTTCTGAAGGAGTATGATGCAGTTGCCCAAGAAAAGGACAGCGAGGCATCAGCAACAACATTACAGGAGTTGGTCGAGAAGGAGCAAGCAGCTAACGATATCATAAGTGGCCTCAAAAAGAAACTCACTATCTTCGCTAGCAAGGTTCTCCCGCCCAACATGCAGCAGAGTGTCCCGGGACAGGACATTGGTGAGTCTTAGGGGCCTGTTGGGGCGCACACCTTAACAGTCCTTAATTTTGGTAACTCCATGGATTTTGTGGAATATTGTAAGTGGAGTTGTGACTCAAAATAGTCTTAGGGGTGTTGGGGTTGAGTCAAGGCCCTCTTTTTGTAATTAGCCCATGGTTTAAGCCCATGGTTTTTTAATAAGTGCACTTGTATAAATATGAACTTTTGTAAAAGAGTCAGGTAAGGATTTTGATGTAAAAGGATTTGATGGGAATCTAAGGCCTAGTTTTGTAATAAAGGTTAAGTCCCAGCTATGTGCGTGGATGACCTCTGTAGCTGTGTGCACAGAGGGTTTATGGTGATAAGGAAGAACTGCAGCTGTGTGCGTAGCTTTGAGGAGTTGAAGGGATCTGCAACTGACTGCGTAAATTAGAACTGTGGTTTTTGTAAAGAGTTGAATAAAACACAGTTCTGTGGACGTAGCCCCTACACTTGGGGTGAACCACGTTATATCTTGTGTTGTGGTTCTTTTGTGTTGTTTCTGTTATGTTCTTTTATGCATTGATAAGTAGATAATTGATAAAGTAAGATTACTACTGAATATTAACTTTGCTGTGAATTCCCAGTTAAGGGTTAAGTAAGAAACTATTTGCTTATCTAACTGCGAAGCTATATAAGTGAATGTCGAAGTTCTGCATTTTATGATTATTATTTGTTAAAGGCTAAAGGTACAGTAATATCCCTCTTCTGCTTGCAGAAACCTGATTCTGCGGAACCCCATAGCTATTTCAAGTGAGACTACAACCTGTTCATAGGTTGTTGCCGAAAGGGCCAACACTGTGGGTCTTTTGTTGGTGTGAAGACAAAATTATAGAACCCGGGTCTTCCCAAATCCCAACAGCCCCCAGGATTTCTTCTTGGAATTAATCTAGTAAAAACATATGGTCGAAGATGAACACTTCTTGAACTTCAAGAAGAGTTCGAATTTGGTTTTTCCTTGGAAATTAGGACTGTACACAGTCAGAAATAGGGATGCATTTCCCCTAGTCTCCAACTCACTCAGAGGAATGGAATTTCCCCAAGACCGAGCAATAAATTATGATCCTCACCAAGTTATCTCCAAGAGAAGAACAACTCTCAAATGTCGGCCCTTTGAGCACACGGAGGTGCTTCGACTCAGAGAAAAAGTGAATTGGGATGATTTCCCTAATCTTGCCCCAATTGATACCAGCACCGAGCATGACACTGGTTTGCAGCTACCTAGGTCCGTTTCTCCCTAAAAGGATTTGGCTACTATAGTTGCGATTGCCAGGGAATACTCATCATTGGTCATACTCATCAAGGGGATACGAGCTTGTTAAATTGAAGCAGTGGGTCAAGGAATTGGAAAAGGAAATATTTAAATAGAAACAAGGTAGAGAAAGGGCCGAGGAGAAGTGCCAAGAACTGACTCAACAAAATGATAAGTTGAGCCAACAAGTGATCGACAAACTTTCCTTGCAAGGTGTTAAGCATCTGATATGGGACCAGATCATCATAGAAGCTGACAAGTTTCCACCCTATCTCAGTGTTATTGAAGACTTGGAATTTGCTATGAGCGAAGCTAGGAAACAAGTCTAGATAGTAGGGGTTGAAGTGAACAAAAAAACTTTGAAGACCATAGAAATTTCCATAACCTTCCTGAGCTCCTTATCAGATGAAGCCTCTAGTAGTTATGGTCTTCAAAACAGGGTCGTTGTTGTCTCTGAATCTAGAAAGGTGATAGCTAAACACAAGATGATGGAGACAGTGCAGGCCAAAATGGAAGTCACTAAGCACAAAATTATAGAGGTCGTTAAGCTGTTCAGACCATTGATGAATAGGGGGCTCCCGTTTTTCTACGAAGAGATGGGTCCTTTACTATCTTAGAAGGATTATAAGGAGTGTCTAGCAAAATGCCGATTGGATCATAACAAATTCAAGGATATGCAACAAGCATTGTCGGGGAAGGTCATTTTTGACAAATTCACCAATGATTTTGAGTTATGGTTTGAATTTAAATCCACGTGCTCCAAGGTCCCCAAGGCCTCATACCCGGAAGCGATGGAACTCAAGGGGCAAGCTTATGACATGGTTGCTGCACCTCTACCTGGTCCTGATGCATGGAGAATCACCCAACAATATGGGTAAGACAAGATCAAAACACAATAGTAGAAGTAACGATGATAGTGCATGAGATATTTTCCAGTTGTTATGCACCCATCCTAACGATCGCTTCTCTCAAAGGATTCTGTACAGTCACCATCCACTAGATGGGAGTGTGGGGTACTCTTATGCCTTTTTCATCCCACGTTCCATGTTTCATTGTCTAGTCCTTTCATACAAGCCGCATCCAATATGCCACCTAAGAGGATATTAGAGGATATCCTCCTGTTGTAACAAATTTTTATTCCCGAATGTCAGTTGGGAGATCCATAATACTATAAATATACCTCTTGAAGAAGGAGAAAGGGTTGAAACCATTGTAATTTTGTTGTGTGTGTTTTTCAAAAGAAGTTTAATATAATTGCAGAGCCAAGATCGACATTTTTCATACAGGGATTCATGTGTCGTTCACACTTACAATCTGTTATTTCCTTTCTTATGTGAATATTATTCCAGTTTTCCTTTCCATTTTGTTTGCTTTCATATCTGAGACTTAGGGTATAACAGCTCAGAATTCATACTTTCTACACTCCATTTGTTGTTTCAGGTATTCACCAAAGTTTCTTCTAAAAGTTAATACAGAATTCACTTCTTACAATGCTCTATGTTAATGGTCTATTCATGTTCTTCCTTTCCACCAAACAATTATAAATCGACTGTGATCAAATGGCTACCTTGCCCTTGTGTTGAAATTGTTTGCATTTAATCTCTGATTATCTTGTTGTATATCTTGACTCCATCACCCAATGGTTCTGGGTTTTGTTTCAACCTATTTTACAAACAATTAATAGTTTCATTTGTGTATATATATCTGGCATTGTTAACATTTGGTGCGAGATCCCTCTCGGAAGAGCAGAAGGCCAGTTCTCTCTTCAAAAGTGGTTTTGTTGTTACCTGGGAGCGATCCTTCTGCAACCTTTGGGCTCAATTACGATGCTAACAAAATGCCCTTATTTTTTAGAATATTTTGTTGTAATAAAGGCACATTTTCCTTGATCCAACTATAAGAAATGAAATCCATTTTAACTAGTAGGTAGAAAATACAACAATTAGATTGCATATTGCTTCAGATCATCATGTGAAATAATCTTAGAAAGCATGCACCAACTAGGTATATGTAAATAGATTAATCATAAAAAATGGTATAAGTTAACCCCTGGATTACTACATTAACCCACTATAATTAAAGGTTTTCATATTTTGAAGGATATTCAATATTTTTTGATTAGTGGTTCCTAACAAGGAAATATTATACTATAAAGGAAAAACAAGGTGATTTTGTCATTGTGAACAGAACACATACATATGAAAACCAGATCAGGTATTGTATGTAGTACCTATAAAATGGATGGCAGTAATCTTGGACTGGAACTATAAAATAAAATTTTAAAAATGGATACAGTGGAATCACAGTAATGACGAGCATGGCTACGCATAGAGAACTTGAGATTTATTGATGGAGAGAAAAACTAGAGATCTCCCGCTTATTTAATATCTAAGTTAACATATGATTGTGGTAGTGTTTCTCTCCACGCTTCATAGGGTACTGATTTCCATGTCTTCTCAATCAGCAAGTCTTCCATTCTACTACCATGTCTTTCCTTCATGTTTCCATGGGATCCTACAATTGAAAATGATTGATATCCACAACCACAAGAGGATATATTCACACAACTTGTGAAGTCTAAATGCAGTATTTTGAACATATTCGAAGTGTAGATCATCCCAAATGCTCCATTAACATTTTCTTGAAGCAAAAGCATGAAGCCACTCATAAGGGATTTTAAATTAACGTGAGATCCAAACCAGAGTGCGTACAGACCTAGGTTCAATTCGTGGTTGATGCAGAGTTAGGTTTTCAAAAAGAGGAGGCATTGGAGTAAACCCAGTTATTCCATCTCAATGTCGGTGAGGCATATGCCCTTCTCAACACCATCTAAGTCAACTCACCCTTCCAATTTTATATTCTAAATCCAAGAAATCCCAATAATGGGATAACATAGAACAATAAGAAGCTTAGGAAAAGTTGCAGAGATTGGTAACACCCCATGTGGTTGGGCTAAATCCCACAATCAACAAAATCAACAGGTAAATTGTTTTTTCTTTGACAATAACAAAGAGATTATTATCCATCCTATTAAGAGTTATAACTAGAATGCACTCAACTCTCTCCTATCACCTGTAGGTAACATGACCTATATGTATAAAAGAAACCCGATGTTTAACAATTCATAAGACATAAAAGGGGAAACTTTTGATTTTGCTACAATTTCTTTGAAAAAATGAAAAAAATAAGAAAAAACCTATTTACATAATAAAAACTTTGTTTATTTGTTATTGCATTGAGAGAAGTGAGGTGGGCTCCAGCCTAGTATGCAGGAGATCATGTCAAGTCAGTCACCTTATGCTATCCCACATAAATAAAAAATATTAAACACTAAAAAATATAAATTATGCACAGACTTAAATAAAATATTAAAAAAATAGACTTGAATAAATTCATTTTAAATCAATATCTATCAAATATTGAGAGGGATCCAAATGGTAAAAAAAATGTACACCTCAAAAAATTGGATCTATCTTGTACTTGAAAATGAATCTATACTAGTAAATTTAGACAACTACAATATTCTAAAACTATCATAAAATATGTTGCAAACAAATATAAATACACACCTCAATTAAAAAAAATCATTTTATAATGCCAATCAACAATAAATGTGGATTTTCTCAAATACAATATCAATCCACCTTTAGCTTAGGTGCATAGTCATCTCTGGCTTTAACAGAGTAACCTTAAGGATCACGGATCTGTGAAAGAACAAGTTGAATAGTATATGAAATACTCCAAATATTTTTTCCCTACCTCCTAAAATCATAAAATAATATTTAAGGTAAAATAAAAAGTAAGTTAAAAAATTAATATTTTTTCTATCCCTTAAAGACATAAAATCAAATTTGAAGTTAAAAAAGAAAGCAACTTAGAATTTTTAAAAACATAAATCTATTATAAAATAGATATTTGAGCAAATGTTAATATAGTCTTAAAAAATCATCTTAAATATTCATAAAATATATATATATATATAAGCAATATAAAAATAAAAGTTAATACTAAATGCTCATTTCTTTAAAAAAAAATCATATTAACCATCCCCGCCTTGTATTACTATCGTCAACAAAGGGAATGAAGCTAATTCTATCCCTTGATTAAATGGAACCACATTTTCCTTCCACAACATTATAGTCAATTTCTTCAAATGAAGTAATTGTAAACCCAGGAAACGACGAGCTCTGCAAAAACCTTGGTGTGAGAATTGTTTGACAATTTACAGGTTTTGGGGATCAATAGTTTGCATAGGTGGGTCTTTTACGAAAAAAATCTATGTGGTTTTAGCATGTGTAACAACATCATGATTTGAAATATATTTGTGATATATTGCTATCAATAATTTAGGGTTTCACCCATAAATTGTAAATAGTTTCCTTTCATAAGTTTGTGTTGTTCTATCCTCAATCAATGAATGGAAAAATTTTAAGGCTTTTGAAATTGATTATTGAGGAAACTAGAACTCAAATTGGCCATTAGAGGAGACTTTAAGGAAAAGGTGAGCATTCCTAGAAGTTAATGGAATCCCTAAAATCCCCTATTGCAATTTACTTATCCCCCGTGGGAGTTTCTTAAGCCATAAACTCAAGAAAATATTTCAAGAAGGTTTTAGTCCATGTTGGTCTTGTTGAAATGTCATGTTATCACAATGTTGGGTGTTTTATTATTGACAATGTTGCTTCAATATTTTTTGATTTCACAACTTGGCCATAGGGCTCTTGTTTAAGTGGAATTTTACTTGTCCCATGGTATGCTATGCCATTTAACTAGTTTTGGCCTTGGCCTCTACTAACAAATTTGCATCAATGTCTTCTCAATTATGGAAACTTCCCCTTTAGGGATAAAAAAACATTGTGCCCATGGGTTATTTTGTTGAAGAGTTTGACTGTTGAGGATAGAAGTGCATCCTTCATTCCAATCCTTCATGCTTGATGGGATGTGTTGGTTTATGCACACAACCATGAAACCCTAGCTCCAATCCCTTTATAGAATCTGTCTTCAACACCAATGTGGCATGTATTCCCCATCCTTTTTTGGGGACATGTTAACCTCTAAAATTACTCCACAACAATTTCAAGGTTAAAGACCAACAATATTCCATTTGGTTGGATGGCATACATGCTTCAGATTGCTCTAGCAAGAAAAAACATTATCAATGGGGTTATGTATAAAGAATAATTGGCTATATTTGCATGGGAGCTTATGAATGAACCTCATTGTCTATTAGATGTGTCTGGTCAGACTATCCAGGAATAGATGACAAAAATGGCACAATTTATCAAGTCGATTGATGGTAATTATATTATGATTATGGGACTTGAAGGTTTCCATAGGAAAACACCACCTAGAAATTTTATAGCAAACCCTGAAGATTGGGCGCAGAAACTCAGTTTTGATTTCATTCCCTAGGTTGAATCTTTTGATTTTACATCAATCCATGCTTATCCTAACAGTTGGGTTCCAAATGAGAATATTGTGGACATGCTCAAATATTTCTCTAAATGGGTGGCATTTTATATCAATGATGGATAGAATATTCACAATAAACTTGTATTTTTCACATAGTTTGGATTTCCTTATCTCTATAAATACTATACATAAATTGGTTTGTCTTCTCTGTATAATGGTTTAGGTTAAGACTGGATATGGATATTTTGGAGGGGACAAATACTTATATCTTCAATACCTAGTGAGACTAGTTAGGTCACATTTGAGAGATGATATTATCATGTACATAATAGATGGTGTTGTTTTAGGAAACTTGAGCAATGGTACACTTGTTGGTAGTGATGTGTATTCAGCTATAGATTTATCAATACTTGAAGAACCATGGCCAATTTTTTGCATTGCAAAAGAAGTGTAATGCTCCAAGGAAATCTCCTACTCTTGCAAAGGAGATTTACATGCTGTCTTACAAGAGATGATATGCATAGTGGCATCTCCTTTAACTATCTTGCAACATTTCTTCTTATATCTTGCAATGTCCACTTTTACTTGTTCACATCCCATGTTTAACTATTTTTGCTTCTTCAAGGAATTGTGAATGATGCATTTACTAAGTAACCCACACCATAATTTTCATGAAATTGCAAACTATTGGAAATTAGCATGGTAGTGATAAAAAAATATTTGGTTCATAAAGTGCACCAACACAATCCATGAGTTTCCATGAGTTGAAATTCATTGAAAAACATATCAACGAGTTTCTACAAAAAAAATGAAAAGGCCAAGGAATAGTAAAACAAATAATTCTTGAGTTTAAACAAATGAAACTCACTTATGACATATATAGATAGGGAAGATCATAGGACACTCACATATATAGATGCCATTGTGTGTCCAATCCAATCTTCTCCAGCTCTTCTTCTCTCTGGGGTCGTGTGTGCAAGGTCCTCTCTAGCACTTGCGTCTTCTCCTCTCATGTAGGAAATGAGACTACAGTTTGAAGTGATTGTATTCACCTATTCAATTCTCGCTTAAAGAGTATGGAATATGCATTTGCATGGGCCTTTTGGATGAACTAGTTATATTGTATTTTCAAGATCAATTATTTATTGTGTCACTAAATATGATGATTGATTTTTTTATGGAGACTTATATTGTTGGCTCTTAAATTCCAACTTTCGTTACTTTGAGAAGTAGTGTTGGTCATCTATATGGAAAATATTTCGCTAGAAAGATACAAGCATGGGAAGGAAGTGTAAATTATAGGGAAGCTCAAACGTGGTGATAATGGAAATAATGATGATCAATTCCACAGTGACGACGAAGTTGAGGAGGATGAACAAGGTAACGAGGATGATTATTATGATGGGGAGGAGGAGGAGGAAAATGATGTTTGTGATGGTGATGGTAATGGTGACAATAATGGTGTTGATGATGACAATGACGATGATGACAATGATGAAGAGGATGAGGCTAGTGATAATTGAATTGGTGATGATTATGGTGTTAGGATTTATAATATTCCCTTGTCCAAAATGTCTATTAGATTATATTTTCCTAAATTAGATGCCATTTAGTTACTATTGGGTCCACTAGTATGATTGGTTCCACTTTGCCTAATGGGGCAACATGTAACCGTGACTAGAGTGTGGGGAACACTAATAGAAGCTAACTGGAACTGACTGCACTTGCATGCATAAGTTTAGATTCCTCCAAGATCAATCTCTACAATTTAGTTGCCAATCAAAGTGTTGGAACCAAACTCCTTCAGTTGTTGGATGTTGGTAACTAGTTAAGCTTAGTTATGCTTCAGTTACATT
The DNA here is from genome assembly GCA_001517045.1 of Pseudotsuga menziesii. Lineage (NCBI taxonomy): Eukaryota > Viridiplantae > Streptophyta > Pinopsida > Pinales > Pinaceae > Pseudotsuga > Pseudotsuga menziesii. The sequence continues at coordinate 339,546 of LPNX010524128.1, forward strand.
TAGTTAGATCTCCTCCATTTCAGCCAGTGCTACTTTTGCATGGTTTCCTGTGGGAGGGCGCTAGTTCTCACCTACCACTGTAGTTAGACATGTTCGATTTATTGTAACTGATTGAGAGACTGGATTAGACATCTGGAGTTACCCAGTTGAACTACGATAGTGATTTAGACACTTCTAGTTAGCCATGTAGTCAAATTGAGTTGGTAGATTCAAATTCATCTCTCATGATTTGAATTCTCCTTTATGTATTACCATTGTAATACAACTGGGATGTAATGAATTTTATACTGTAATTATACTGAGCAATTCTTGTATGCTTCCTATGAGATTTTTTTTTATGAGTGTGTATTATTCATTCCATTACATTCCATAATAATTCAATCTGATTGCACTCATTTCCTGAAGATATAATGGAACAATAATTCTAATATGGTATTAGAGCCATCTCAAGCAAGCTTCAAGTTTGTCTACTCTCCATTGTACACCAGAAATAGTTGGGTTTCCACAGAAATCCCGCAAAGATTGACTTTCTTCCTTTGAATTTATTTAGAGTGATGGTGCAGGCATTACAGACCCCGAGAAAGTGTACATGTTGAGAGGGATGATTTATTCTAACATAGTGCAAATGGTTTTTGTTTTGCAGTTATTTTTTCACAGATATATTGTTTGATCAACATGAGAATTATGGATACTACACCTTCTACACCTCAGATCCCAACACAATTCAATTATGTTGATTGGAGGGAATATATACAAGTTTCCTTTCTCAACAAGGGCTTATTTAGGATAATAATAGGAAGGGATTCTGGGGCCCATCATTGAGCTGACAAAAACAAGTTTTTGAACCACTTATATGAATCTTTTGGTTATATATGTACTCACATCTCCAGAGATATCATCTTCCACCTGGAAGGTTTGAGGACTCCCAAAGAAGCTTGGTGGAATCTTGAAGTATTTTTTGGAAATAAAGATGAGCTTCAGGGACACATCTGGAAAATGAGTTGATAGCCTTACATCCTAGCAGTTTCAATACCATAAAACAATTCTTTTCCAATTTCAAGTCTCTTATACGTCAATGCAGATGATGCAGAATAGAAATAAAGGAAGAGCATCATGTGCTCTCCAAACTCAGCAAACTAGGTACTGAGTATTTTGTATTTGTCTCAATATTCCATTCCATAAGATCTTCCATTCCCAATTGGAAGATGCCCTCACTTGATTCCTTTCTCGATTCCTTAATACAGGAGCAAGAGAAGTTGGTCCAAGTGGGATCCATCCAAAATTCCAAATATCAAGCTCTCCTAGTGACATACTCTACCAAAGTGCAAGATAAAGGGAGACCTAAGAGGAAGGAGCCTAAAGCATCTGATTCGAAGCCTAAAGCGAATCAAAAGAATTTTGAAGAAGCTTTAGGCTCCAAGAAGAAGAAAAGGTTTGAAAATAAAAAGTGTCCCTATTGTATGAGGGGTTTTCATCCAGAAGACTCGTGCATGAAGAAGACCCTGGAATAGTTAAAAAATATCCTTGTACAGAACAATATTGCCTTTCCATGAGGTATTGAGATGTCTGATGATGGAGAGAAGACTGAAGAACATGAGAGATGCCATGCCTTGAAGGCATGCCTCACTCCGTCAAAGGCTTACATGATAGATTCTGGAGCATCCAACCACATGGTTTCCTCCAAGGAATCCTTCATCACTTCAACTCTATCAGAAGGACCTAGCAGTCATCTGGGAGATGACTCTAAAATCCTAGTTGTTGAGAAAGGTTTAGATAAAATCCATCACGTAGAGTTCAAGAATAGACTATATGTACCCTCTCCTACATCAGAGAAAATTGTTGATGATGAAGAAGAAGCAAAATCTTCCACATAGTCAATTCTAATTGAAGAAAGTCTCCTTGGAGTGACTCCTTCTCCCACTGCTCTGGAAGTTTATGAGATATCTTCTATCTCATATTATCACATGGACAATGTAGAATAATACATTAGAATCTCTATTTTAGAAGAAAAAGTCACCTTCCATTCTATGCAAAAATTTTCCAGTGATTCTTCTATTTTAAATTATGTGCATAGTTTACCGATCATTGTTTCAAAAAATGAAGAGGAATTTGATTTCTCTATGTCCAATGATGTTGCTGGTGTGCATATAAGTAATACCATGGATATTTTGGAAACAATATCATATTGTATGAGTGATCCATTCACTCTCATTGATCTAGAGCTTCCAGTAAATTCCTACATGATTGGATGCACCAATTCTCAGAATTTTGAAGGAGAAAATTATGCATCTACCATCTCAGTGGAGCACACTCTTGGATATGATATGAAACTATTTGGATCTCATATTATATTTTTTGGATATTATATGAAATTATTTGGTTCATTTTTTTAATTTTCAAGAGATTTCAGTAATGCTTGTAACTGATCTCATCAATTTTGGTGTGAAAAATCAAGTACAACAAGTCTCCTTCAAAAAGGTTGTTGCGGATTTGACATCATTCCACACTCTCGGATCTAATATAAACCTATTTGGATCTTATATGATATTATTTGGATATTATTTCATATTGTATGGATCAATTTTTAAGTTCCAAGAGACGTCAGTCATGCTTGTAGCTAGTGTGACAAATCAAGTACCGCAAGTCTCCTTCAAACTTGTTGTTGGGGATTTGATGTTAGTTTGCTCTTGTGGATTTGATGATATTTTATTTTGTGAATAATTGGTTATTTATGAATATATATAATATTATGGAGCTAAATCATTCACTCTCCATAGTCCAGGGGTTCTCTACATATCTATGTGATAACATGCTCATCTCATCATAGAACTAGTAAACACAAAGACATTCTGCATTCACCTAGACACTTGCTCCTAACACCTGGGGATGATTTTACCTCACATGGTTTGATGTTCAAGGATACAATATATCAATTGCTTTGGTTTTCCTCACATGGATTGAATTCTCAATAATTTTTTCTCTCTCATCAGTTGATTTCAATTGCTCTACATCGGTCCAGTTTTCATCTAGCAACTATCTATATTTCTGATTCAGTTGAGCATATTCTTATTCTTCCAAATAGGAACACTACTCCAAACATAGCCATTAATTTAGAGAGGTTCACATGTAGAGCTTCAGGATGTTGTTGCATAGAAGAACCATACTATTGCATAGAGCTGCAAATTTGTAGCAAAGTGTCTGCAAGATATTTTCTAAGGAGGAAACTTATTTTCTTCTAAAAATAGCTTGCATTTCATGTTCCTTCTTATCTTAAGTGGGGGGGGGGGGTTCTTATGAGATTCTCCCCTATTTCTTCAGTTTATTAAGAATTTTTTTTTATTTTAGATTGTATATGGGTGATTTTTGGCCTTTTTTCCAGGGCCCATAGTTGTCCAAGTTAGGATTCAGGTTGGTGTTAGGATTTATAATCCTCCCTTGTCCAAAATATCTATTAGATTACATTTTCTTAACTTAGGAGTCATTTAGTTATTATTGGTTCCACTCGTACCATTGGGTCCACTTGGCCTAATGGGGCCACATGTACTAGTCGTTAGAGTGTGGGAAACACCGATAGAGGCTAATTGGAACTGACTACACTTGCATGCATCAATTTAGGTGCTTCCTAGATCAATCCCTACAATTTAGTATTCATTGGGAGTGTCAGAACCAACCTCCTTCAGTTGTTGGAAGTTGGTAACTAGTTAAGATTAGTTATTCTTTAGTTAGATTTAGTTAGATCTCCTCCAATTTAGTTAGCACCAGTTATGCATGGTTGCATGTGGGAAGGCGCTATTTCTCACCTGCTTCTCACCTACCACTGCAGTTAACTGGTTTGCTTGATTGTAACTAATTGAGAGTCTAGATTACACATATGGAGATAGTGAGTTGAAATCCGATAGTGACTTAGACACTTATAGTTAGCCATGCGGTCAGATTGAGTTGGTAGGTTCGAATTCATCTCTCATGATTCAAATTCTCCTTTATGTATTATCATTGTATACTGCTGGGATGTAATAAAGTTTATACTGTAATTATACTGATAAATTCTTGTATGTTTCCTATGAGATTTGTTTTGATCAATGTGTATTATTCATTCCTTTACACTAAATAGTAATTCAATCTTATTGCACTCATTTTCTGAAGATCTAATGGCACAATAATTCTAATATGTGGTTATGGTGATGATGGTGACAATGATGAAGAGGATGACGTTGGTGATGATGATGATGAGGATGATGGTGTTATAGCTGAAAATGACACATCTCTACCTGTGACCACTTTCCCATGATTCCGTCGCATGTCGACACTTCCATGAAAACACTTCATTAAAGTCCTTGAAAGTCACTGAAAAAACCTAACTTGAAGGACCCATATATTGATTTCTATAACTTCCTTTGAGATCATATTTACACCATTGGAAGGGTATCTTAGTCAGCTAAAACTTTCTAGAAGACACCAAAGTCTGAAAATTCCCAGAAGTACCCTAAAAATGGTTTTTTTTTATGTGTATGTGGGTTTCCTTAAGGAAACCTACATATGTACGCAACTCGCTATATATAATACTCATGTATGACTTAAATAAGTGACTATATGCATTGAAACCCATGTATACCTCCCCGTGTATGCAACTGTTGTCTTTGCAACCCATGTACGCCTCTTGAAAATGTCAAAAAAAATATATATTTTTAAATTCGGGTAGTTTGGGTAACTATGCAACTGACTCCTTCAGTTGTAACTACTTTGTCTTCAACCCTAATTCTTCATTAATCATATAAATAGAGGTAGGGAGGTCCATGAGAGGGGACTTGAATCTTTGCCTTGTTATGCTGGAGGATTTGGAGCTCTCTTTTCCCACATCTTTTCCCTAGAAGCATTCACCTTGTGTTGTAGAGCTTCGAGGCTGAGTTCCTTAGAGAAGAGAAGCAGCAGAACCAAATCAAGGTTTCATGAGGTGCCAAACTTGGAGAGAAGGTATATTTGTACTTGTTTTAAAGATTAATAAATATGTGATGTCCTTCTTCTTCCCAAATCAATGTGTCTTGTATATTGAATCTTTGATTATGATTATATGATGTTATTTATCATATTATGGTTTCATGTTGCATTGAATATAATCTCCTTTCATATAGTATATTTGGTTTGAGGAACATATAATTCATTTTGCAGGTCTCTTGGAGCAAGAGGATCAAGAGGAGCAAGAGAAGGATTGAAGGGCTGCTTGGATCAACCTTCGTTTGTCAAGGTATGAACCATTCTAATCTCTGAATCTTGCTTGTATATACTTGCAGAACCATTTGCATCCCTCTTTTAACCCCAGTATGTTGATGGACTCTTAAACCCTAGCCATAGGATACTTTCCTTTACAGTAGAACTGACGACTCTGCTAGGAAGAGCCTTGTCTGTTTGGGGTTTCTCTGTTTTTGTTTTAGTCTCTTTCTTGCCACTTAGTAACACTTTATATGTCTGATAGAACACCTCCCCTACCTTCCTAACATAGTTTTTGACCTTTTTGGGGATTTTTTCCACCCATACGTGAGTTGCAGACTAAACTGTCGTGTGTCTAGTTTGGTACACGCGGCTTTCTATACTGTCAACCCAAATACAATACATGACTTTTCAGTAATACAACGCACGCATGCTTGTACACATGACTTTCTGTACTATCAACCCACGTATGACACACGAGCTGTTAGCAGTACAACCCTCGTGTTCCCCTAAAATAGTGTTTTTCCTCATTTTTGTGGTTTTTTCTATTGTTGTGGGCTGTTTGGTAGGTCTGTTGGTGTCTATAGGTGCATGAATCCAAGGAGTTAGTTTCATCCCTTTTAGTTGTTCTCTATATATGTGGTAAGCCTTTTAATAGCATTAGGGTTTACTCTTTGCTCTTTCCCCCCACCCCCTTTGCTTGGCTTGATTTTTGGCTTATGTTTCTAGTTAGCCTATGTTAGTGATATTTATCTAAATTCAGAAGCTTGTTGGTGTTTGTTTCCTTCTTCTTTTGCTGGTTAACTTCACCATGCCAAAATAGTTGACTTGTATTGTATGAAAGCCTCCCTTTCAAGTAGGGTTTATACTGACTTTAGGGCATTCTAGAGTTTGTTTGGTGGTTGTGTAGTAGAGTTCCTTTTGCTTTGTTCTTCTCATCTGCATGCTTTTGTTTGTAGGTATTTTTTCTTTTGCATTTATAAAATAAAAATAAAAAGAACATATATTGTTTTAATATGCATGTATATTAGGGTTTTGTTTCTAATACACTGCATATCATTATTTAAAAATAAATAAAAAGAAATTCTTATTTTGTGGCTTTCAAGTTTCTATTTGAAAAATAAAGAGAATAGTTTTTGCTTTTTGCATTTCAATTCTCTTTGTTTGGTCACTTTGTTTCAACTTTGAGTAAAAACACCACATACGTTTCATGCCATTTACCCTATGACTAGAAAAAACCCTTAAAATAAACGATATAATTTAAAAATTGTTAGTAAGTTTTATTTTATAGGGTCATACACCAACTAGCTTAGGCTAGACTTGTGGGATAGGGAGTTTAAATTCCCCACAAGTATAAAATTTCAGACATATTTGGACAATCATTAGGTAAACCCTTTTCTATGTTGATTTTATCTAGGAATATCCTCTCAAACGGGAGTTAAGCACGAGGCCACGTGGAGGCTTGGACTGAGGAGATAACCCTCTGATTCCTTGTCAAAGCATAGACCAAGGGTTTTACACATCTGGGGATTATATATTAGATAGGATTTCAGGATTTTCTACCCTGCCCATGAACCATGCTTGTGACTGTCCTCCCTTACTGTCAGTATAGTTAAGGTAGCCTTTAGTCTTTTTGAAATCTAGGGTTCATACATAGATACATCAAAAGGCTATTTCTGGTTGACCTTGGATGGGATTGGAAGGTAACTCTAATAGAAGGTGTTGAGGGAAGTGGGTGATTCCTCCACTTGTGCCTAAGAACATCTATAGGGATGCTAAGTAACTGTCTATCCGATTTCTTCTAGAAAGCATATCTTATACTTGTTTGTCTATTTGGCTTTAGGAATTTCAATGAGTGCTCTGTGGTTTGTCTGTACTTAGTTTTCCTTCAGGTGTATGCTTTGTACTTTTGGTTGCTTGTCAACCTTAGAATTTGTCTCCTAGTTTGAAAATATGGCTAACACCCATTTGAACACCAATCAAGAGATCCCCATGCTGGGAAATCCTTGTACTATTCCTCTCACAGGGAATGTTGGTGTTCCTTTGATGGCTACCTTGAATCTTCTTGGATTCACCCTAGGGCTACCGGTGTGGTTTTTTTCCACTCCAACTGTCCTAAATTCCCTCGATGCTTTGCAAGTAAGCTCCTTATATCAAGGGCATCAAAAAACTACTTCCCCTTCACCTGTAGTTGAGTCTCCTCCTCCTTCTACGTCATGCAGTGAAAGTACGGATACTAGTAACTGATAGTATAAAAGGAGTAAAAGAAGGAGGAATAAGAAGAATACACATAAGAAAGGGGGCACCCATTCAACCGCTGCAAGTCAAGTTGATTTTCACCACCCAGCCTCTGCAGTTCATGCTAGGGGCACCTATCCAACCTTTGTAGGTCATGTTGGATCTAAGAACTCAACCTCTGTAAGTCAAGTTGACCTTCATTGTCCAGCCTCTGTTAATCATGCTGGTGAGATCCTTCCAACCTTCCCAGGCCATTTTGGATCCAGTCACTCAGCCTCTGCAGTTCATGCCGAGGACACCCGTTCAGCCTCTGATGTTCAAGTTGAACCTCCCCATCCAACCTCTGCAAGTCATGCTGGATCCATCCACCCAACCTCTGAAGTTCATGTTGGGGGCACACACTCAACTACTGCAAAGCATGTTCATCCTAACCATTCAGCCTCTATTGTTCATGATGGTGGTGCTCATCCAACCTCTGCAAGTCATATTGGACCCAATCTCTTAGCCTCTACAAGTCATGCTGAGGGAAATCTCTCAGCCTCTATGGTTCATGCTGAAGAAAATCCATCATCCACTGCAAGTCATGTTGACATTGTTGAAAAGACTACCCATTCAAAACACAAGCCCAAGTTTCCTTGTAATATTTGTGAGGGAGACCACCTTACTTATAAATGTCCTTCTATCATGGAGGTGTGAAGAGTTTGGTTTCATGGTCATCCCATTTTTGAACATTCTGAAGTTTTTCAACAACCAGCCTCTCTTAGTCAGGTTGGACCCAATCACCCAGCCTCTGGTGGTCATGCTGGGGGCAAAATATCAGCCTCTGTAGGTCATGCTAAGAGAAAATAGTCAACCACTGCTAGTCATGCTGACACCGTTGAGAAAAATGGTCATTCAAAGTGAAAACTTAAGATTCCTTGTAAGCTATATGAGGGAGATCATCTTACTCACCAGTTCCATGCTATCCCAGAGATGTGAAGAGTGTGGTATGAGACTCAAGAATTTCTTTCTCCTAAACAAATTGTAATTTCTCAACAAACTACTCAACCTTTGGTTGATCAAGTGGTAGGACCGATCTCATCTTTGGTTGATCAGACTCTTCTTCTAGAGAGTGATTATGATGTCATTGAACCAACCTCAGTTTTTTTCAATCCCACTCTCCCTTCGGAGAGTGACTTTCATGAAGTAGTTGAATCAGATCCATTGTCGATCAATACCACTCTTCCTTTGGAGAGTGAAGTGTGTGCTAGTCACATTTTATTCACTGCCAGTTCAGAACTTACTGAAAAAAGGGGCACTGAACTTGTTTCAGATCAACCCCCACCAACCTCTTGGATTGATTCCTTTGATTGGGATAGCCTAGTTGAGCCACGTCTTCCTTCCAATGCACCTTTCGAGATAAAGGTAAAAGTTGAACCATACATGATTTCTCATTGCATTGTTGATGAACGAGCCTTAGTTAGTATTTTGTCTACTCGTGCTTGGCGAGGCATGGGATCTCCCAGCCTTATGTTGACTACTAGTCAGTTACTAACATTTGATAGAAGAACTTGTATAGCTTTGGGAATTATTTCTCAAACACCTGTTACATTGGGTGGGAAGACCGTCTTAGTTGACTTCATGGTGACAGAAGGCCCCATGGACTTCAATATGCTCCTTGGACATGATTATGTCGATGCCATGCAAGATGTGGTGTCAACATTCTTTCATGTGATGCATTTTAACCATGGCAAAGAAATTGTCACTATCAATCAGTTGGATTTTCTTGATCCGTCTCCTGACCCAACTAGAGACCAGGTCTTTCCTTTATTGATTCCCAGTGTTTCTATAGACACTACCCTACCACATGTGAGCTATGTGGCCTCATGTCCTTTGCGTTCAATTGCTATTGAGAAGCAGCCTCTATTTTCATGCTTACCTTCTCAGGATTTGGTCCCAATAGTTGACCAAGTGAGTCATCCTGTACAAACTATGGAGCCTTCTCTCCACTCTATCTATCCATTTGAAAGTTTAGACACATATTCTATCTTAGATGATCTCCTTCCTTCGGATGAATTCTTCGAAGAGTCTTTGATATAGTCTGATCTTCTATTGGATGTTGGTTCAATTGTGACTAAGTCTAACCCTGATTTACCTAATAAGCCTAACATTTCTTCTTATATTGGTCTTGTCGAGCCTTTTGACTCTTCCTTTGAATATAAAGTCATTGATCCTGATGAGTTTGATTTTTCTTATGAATTTTTCAACTCCCATGATACTGAGTTTGTTCTTGAAAACTCTATCTCCCTTGTTGATTTTTTCTCTCCTTATTAGGTTGATCTTACTGATTATAAACCCTTGAGCCTTGGTGCTATATAATATTCTTTGGTTGATTCTACCTTGACTTTCTCTTTTGTAGAAGATAGCAAAGTCACATGTGTTTCTACTAAAGTGACCTGCATCAGATCTTTTCTTCTGAATGTGATTCTGATTTTGTTATTTTTTGGAGACAGGATTTTTAGTTGGAGTGACAAATATTTACTAGCCTCACCTTGTTGTTCAATTTGTAAATTCATTTTCATGTATCTTGCTCATGCTTTTGAGCTTGATGCTAGATTCCATGCTTTTAGCTCGTTGTATAAGCCCTCATCTTTGTTCTCATCATCACTCAACCTTGTATCAATTTGGATTTCTAACTTGACACCCTTTACCTTGAGGACACTTTCCCCTAGTGTCTTTATCTTGTTCATGTTCCTTGCATTATGCATAGGTTTGTTCCTTGTGCTTGGAACTAGTTTCACCTGCCTATGACACTTGTCTCCTTGCATTTAGAGAATTCTTTCTGCTCTACTTCGAGCTAATTAAAAACAGTAAGGAGGCCACGAGCTGAATTTTTTGGACTCGTTAAAAATTCACGAGAAATATATTGAGATCATTTAGGCCCAGGTCTGACTCCTCAAAATAGACTTGACTGCCGAGTAAACTTATCCATTCAGTCTCATTAAAAATATGTGAATGGGCATCCACGTTAGTGGTAGGTTATCGCTTTCTCAAACCATGTGGAATAATATGAGAAAGGAACACTCTCTTTTCTTTGGAATTGAGAAGAGTATTCTTAGGGATAGGGTTATCACTTTTCTAGACTTGAGGGACTAAATTTACGGAAAAGGAACACTGGGTATGAGCTTAGTTTTCTATTTTTCGTTCTCTGGACCTAAACATGAAAATGATTTCGAGTGTATTTTATGTCTTTTTCATGCTTGTTAAACCCTAAAGAATAAAGAATCAATTTTAATGTTGTAAGCCCCATTCCTCATAATCAAATGGATCTTTCCTATTGATCTTGTCTTCCTTCACACTCATAAAACTTAGGCTATATGCTGCTTTTGAAGGAGCATTGGGTAGGTGGTAATTTAACCTTTTTTGGAGCTTCCTAACTAAGTAAAAAAAAGGTGATCCTTACTTCTTTAGAAGCTAAGAGAGTTCTTTTGTAGTTTGTTTTATACTTTTCTGGCCTCAAGAGACTAACATGGACAAAAAATCCCCCCCCCTTGGAGTCTTCTTTGGAGTTTTCAAACTCTCTAAACTATGAAAACACCATCGAGCATGTACTAGTGCAGGCTCTTAAAATCCATGAATAAGTTCTTTATCAAGCATTCTTCTGTCTCTTATTTGAGCTTGCCAAAAATGAGGAAGGTCTCAAGTTTGCTTTTTTGGACTCATTAAATATTTACAAGAAAGAGGGGAAGGGAAGTTCATTCACATGTTTTTTTACATCATGGCAGCAAGTCTTGTTTCTTTGAACAAAGCACCAGTTTTGAGTCTATCAACAGTTGGGTCCTAGTATTTTGGCCTTATCCCAATTCAAAGTTTCTTACTCCCCTGGTTGGTTTCTTTTCCAATTATATGGGGAATCTTTCAGTCTCCTACATTGTATATTGGTGTCATTGGTCCTTTTGTGTCAAAAGCTGCCTAAGTCACTTTTGTGTCATGCTCACTATTCAAGGATTAAAAAAAATTTGGCCATTTTGCAGTTCCCTTGACCTTTGTGTCAGCCATTCTCTAGTATCAGTTCATTACATTATGTCTTCAGCATTACTTGTTGTGAAATTCAGTATGAATTACAGATCCAATTAGTCTTTGACTTACCTTTTGTTGAATGATGAAGGATGCCTTAATGCCTTCCTTCCAATGGATCTCTTCCTATCGATTGCAACACATCTTGCTCTGGGAATGAGATTTAGAGTTTTATGATAGTACCTTGGGGAATTTAGTCATCAGTGGCGATTTCCATCGCTATTGGGTAGTGGGAATACCTTGTTGTCTCCTACTCAATGGATTCTTCAAGTGTTTGACTTCAATTCCTTGTATTCACACTTGTTACAATGTACTAGGTACCTTGGGGACCATTTTCATTAATGGTGGTTTCCCTCGTGTTTGTTAACGATTCTCATCATTGACAGGTAATCAAATGGTTTCCTCCATGTTCAAATTCAGCTCCTTTATTTGCATGGATAGGATTCGTACCTTTTGGGCGGTTTGGATTGGAGGAATTGGGCTGACAGTAGCATCATTTTTTTGTTATTTCCCAAGATGCACAAGAACTTGTCACACTTCATATGAAATTTTGCTAAGACATAGATCCACCTTATATTTTTGTGGCTATGATCGATTGTTGAGCATGGATCCACCTTGTTCATTTGTGGCCATGACTCCTTTAGATTTGATATGGCACCTTTTTGCATATTGAGCGACTATTATAGTTTCATCAGTTATACATATGTTGGATCCACCTGTATCTTTAAGGCAATGTTTTTTATATGGACTTGTATGTCCCAGAGATCAGTTTTTTCTAACATTTACCTCTCTTTCAGGTACCTTTGTTTCATCCTTTTGATCTTGGATTCTCTGCTCTCTCCATACTCAGTTGTTTGCTTTATAATTTATTTTGACTATCATCTTCCCCTCTAACATCATACATTAGGGGGAATCTATTATAGCTGGAAATGACACATCTCTACTTGTCACCACTTTCCCATGATTCCGTCACATGTCGACACTTCCATGACGACACTTCATGAAAGTCCCTGAAAGTCACTGAAAAAAACACCTAAATTGGAGGACCCATATGTTGAGTTCTAAAAATCCCTTTGACCTTATCTCTTCACTATTGGAAAGGTATCTGAGTCAAATAAAACTTTCTACAAGACACAGAAGTCTAAAAATTCCTAGAAGTACCCTAAAATTGAGTTATTTTGATGTTTACGCAGGTTTCCTATAAGGAAACCCGCATATGTAGGGGACTTGCTATATATAATACTCATGTACACCTTAAATATGCAACTATCTACATTGCAACCCATGTATACCTCCTCATGTACATGATTGTTGTCTCTGAAACCCGCGTACTCCTCCTGAAAATGTCAAAAAAATACATATTTTGAAATTTGGGTAGTCTGGGTAGTTATGCAACTGACTCCTTCAGTTGTAACTACTTTGTCTTCCAACCTAACTCTTAATTAAGCATATAAATAGAGTTAGGGAGGTCCATGAGAGGGGATTTGAATCTTTGCATTGTTATGCTGGAGGATTTGGAGCTCTCTTTTCCCATACCTTTTCCCTAGAAGCATTCACCTTGTGTTACAGATCTTGGAGGCTAAGTTCCTTAGATAAGAGAAGCAGTAGAACTAGATCAAGGTTTCATGAGGTGCTAAACTTCAAGAGAAGGTATATTTGTATTTTTTTTCAAGATTAATAAATATGTGATGTCCTTCTTCTTCCCAAATCAATGTGTCTTGTACATTGAATCTCTGATTATGATTATATGATGTTATTTATCATATTATGTTTTCATGTTTCATTAAATATAATATCCTTTCATATAGTCTATTTGGTTTGAGGAAGGTATAATTCATTTTGCAGTTCTCTTGGAGCAAGAGGAGCAAGAGGATCAAGAGAAGGATTGAAGGGCTGCTTGGATCAACCTTCATTTGTTAAGGTATAAACCATTTTAATCTCTGAATCTTGCTTGTATATACTCACAGAACCATTTGCATCTCTCTTTCAACCCAAGTATGTTGATGGCCTCTTAAACCCTAGCCATAGGATACTTTCGTTTATAATAGATGGTGGTGGTGATGGTAATGACAATGATCAAGAGGATGTGGTTGGTGATAATTAAAATTGTGATGGTGATGGTGATGGTGATGGTGATGGTGATAGTGATGATGATGGTGATGATGATGGTGTTGATGATGAAAATGATTAAGAGGACGAGGTCAGTGATAATCAAAATAATGATGATTGTGAACATGATGATATGAAGATGAGTAGCATGAGGAAAATGAATACAATGATGATGTTGATGATGATAATGACAATGACAAAAAGGATGACATGAATGATGAGAGACCAGATTACAATGACAATGGTGATGATGATGAAGATGATGATGACAATGAGGAAGAATCTTATGATTACGATGATGATGAAAATGGAAATAATAATGACGTTGATGATTATGGTGGTGGTGTTGGTGGTGGTAGTGATGGTGATGTCAACAATGATAATTGTCATGAAGACCATCATTATGAGGATCATGAAAATCATGATGCCAATGATAATGATGAAGATGATAACTATGATCATGATGATGATGATGGATATGACAAGGGTTATGAGAATGATGAAGATAATGATGATGATGAAGATAACAATGAATATGATGTTTATGATGATGCTGCTGATGATGGAGACATTGAAGATACTTATGATGACGATGATGATAAAATTGATGAAAATGATCATGGTGATGATGATGGCAATTAGTTTGCATACATATTCCTCAAAATTGTGCGCAAAATAATCATTTAGAATGAATATATCTCATTTGTGAAAAAACCATTTCAAGGGGAATATCAACCATACCAACCCCATTTTCAAGCAAAAGATTAAGGATAAAATAATTGAAAAATCGTTACTATAATATAAAGTCACACTGAAGAAAATAAGTTAAATTATGTTGAGAAGATAAGCCTTGTGATTATGAATGTGTATGTAAATACTAAGGAAAAGATGTTATAAGAGCATTGTGAAACCCTCACTATGTGGGAAAACATCATGCATGGCATGCATAACCGACTCTATCCATTGAGGAATTAGGAATATTATTGCATGAGTAATAGTAACTATGCCAACATTATGCTTAGTCAATGGATGACTAGATAAATTATTTACACTCACTAATGGATCATTTGGACATCAAAGTGAAAGAATATTACCATTCTCTCAAACACCACAGTGAACTACACTAGAATATGAATGCAAATCTTGAATTCCTTGTGGTAAATACAACTTGGATATGGACATGGACTTGTTGAAAATATTGAATTTAAACATGCATTCCAAAGAACTACACCAATATTCATAGTAACTCATGTGACTAGTAGTGAAATTTTGAACATTACAGACAAACATTCAAATAAATGAAATAGAGTTATAGACTAAAAAATATTTTGTGGTCCCATCATCAATCTGTAAGGAAAATATATGACCATGTGAGAAATCTCTTACAATATAACTGACAAAGGTAGGTTAACAAATTCTTAAAACGTTCAATATGACCTTATGCTTCGATTATGAGTATAAGGAATGAAAATCACTTTTGGCACAAATTTGTGAGTCGATGGAACATAATTAAGGGGAGCAAATATCAAATTTAACACCTAAGTTCTCTATAATTATTTCTCTCATAGCATACATGGTATCATCTCCCTTAAGCATAGATGATTTGAAAAAATAAAAAGAATCATTGTTCCATACACAAATGTGAGTACATCAACAACATTCACCATAATCATTCATCGGAAACAATTAAACCAACACTTCAATACATAAAGGATAATCAATGGAATGCGTGTGTGTCTATGTGTCCCAAATATAGGTTTTTTACAAAATGGTACTCATTGGTTTCTCATTGACCTCTACCACCCTTACCACTATGACCTACATCATTGAACTCACTCTTTTTTTCCTACTAGAACTAGAAGATGAGGCCTTTATTTTTCTTGGAGTGCTTCTTCTCTAATGGGTCTACACAAAATACAACATACTAATAAGACTTTTTACACAATGGATTAAAACGAGTTTACAAAATTGAAACTTTACAGTTCAATCCCAATAAACTCACCAAAGAAGTTATTGGTAATCGAGAGGGTGTTCCCATTCTTTTTTACCACAATATATCATCTATGCCACCCTACAAAGGTTAAAATAATTAAAAATGAAATTTAACAAAAAATTCCTAAAATCACTTACATTCATGATACATAAACTATTCATCAATGAATTATATCACTGTGAAAACTTTAGGTAATACTGGAGATTCACTGGAAGGTGGATAATTTGGTGGCACACGCTATTAGTTGAGCAATATATAGTAGTAGCTAAGACTTACCCTATTATTTCTATGAGTAGGTGAATATAAATTGAGAGATACAAATAAATTACCACAATTATCCTAAGATCTTAAGCTTTCTTTCATGGAATTTGAGAAGGGGAGGAAGAAAGAATATTACCTCTTGTAGCATTGAAGGTTGACGGAGTTTTCTTGATAGCTGATCCTTGTAGCCCTTTGAATCTCCTTCACACCTAAAAATATAAACAAAAATATCCTTCCTACTCTCCTACTAAACAGTCTTTGAGAAATTAAACCTAGATCAAATGGCCTACCAATTAAAATAAAAAAATATAACTTGGAGGGAAAACTTAAATTTTTTTTTTGGGGGGGTGGTGGGTTTGGTGGGGGGGG
>LPNX010524128.1:357037-383411 GCA_001517045.1 Pseudotsuga menziesii
TTATGAAAAAACAGTGGAGGATGATGAGGACAAAAAACAAGTTAACTTCACCTAGTCAAACTTTCCCAATTGCCTTAAAACTCAACAAAAGTAGGCAATAAAGCAGAAAAAGCAGACATGCGCTAGGAAGGAGAGGAATAAAGCAAAATTCATTCCAAGTGGTTTCCAAATAGCTCCATGACTCAATTTTATCATGTTTGACCACTTTGGACATGTGGAGGACAACTTGCATAAGGTGGAATATGGAAACTAGGCAAATAAGACAAAAATGGATTAATTAATGTCTAAGGTAGCTAACTATGGGTTGATTATTCTAACATAGGGAATCTATTGAAAGAGTGTTAGCTGGTCACTTGGTGGAGGATATTGGGTGGAGAGTATACTGACAAGTGGCATCATCCTCAAACTACTACCAACTGTTGTAGGTGGCAACTTCCCTATATGTGTGGTCATGATTCCCCAAGAAAGGGGAATTGGAGCAGGTGGCTCATTAAGTGAAAACTGGCCTAGAAGACCTAGGCATTTTCTATAAAATTTCCCACTAAATATAATGGAGGCTGCTAATTTATCAGAAGTGATCATCAAGGGTGAATGAAGTACACATGAGAAATTCAATGGAGGGGATTACTGAAGTGAGTTTGAGGGGTTAACTACTGAGATTGAACTTATGCAGCTATTAGGCTGAAGTTTTTACTACTGTGAGTAGGTTTGGATTACTGAGGTAATTTGACTAGTCAGGTGACAGAAGGTCTTAAGGACACATCCTTCCCCCAGTAATCTACTAGGAGGACCAGGAAACAAGCCTAGGGGTCTTGAGGAAGTGTAGACTAAGCTTTCTCCAAGAGTTGGTTGGGAGGAACAACCTCGTTAAGCTATTGTCACCTCATCATTAACAAGTTTCTAATTGTTTCAGATTATTATATTTGTTTACTGTCTTCAGTTAATGTTTACTAGTTTCAAATATAGGCATGTTATTATTTTTAGGGTTTACGAAGAAAAGAGTAATTGTGTATTGATGAACTTAGTAAATTGCAGATTATGTTAAAAATAGTAGTATATATGATAAATGAGAAAAAAATAGAAATAGATTTCCATACTATATTTTTCCACGCCTGGTATAGGCAGTACTCTAGTACAACTGGTTAATTAAGTAGATATGATGATTCTTATTTGACTCTAAATGAAAAATGTAAATAAATTATTCTATAGTTTGCATATGCTTCATTCCTTAGAAACAATACGAAACACTCTATTTATTAAATGTATGTGCATCATAATATATGTATGTAAAGATATTTAGTAATCATACTAACCATAGAAATATTATTAATACTATTATTCATTATAGACACAATAGGCGAAGTTAAATAAATAAGAATAAGAATAGTAGACAATCAACCACTTAGGGTTTAGAACTAGATAGTATTCGATAAATTCTGATAATAATTTATTCCCAGATAATATTTGTCTTTGTATTAAACAAATGTTTCTATTGTAACCTCAAGGCAACTACCTAGGTTTATGAAAGATAGATTATATCCTATTTACAAACTTGCAGTATTTACCCTAAATTTTCCTTATAAGAATTGTAACAGCTGTAAAATCATTGAAGGAAGAATAATAAAACAGAGCTAAGAAATTATCATGTAAAATTTATTCTTTTTCATAACTGTAGGGTATTTTAAAAAGTAACGCTTCTAAGAAAAACTGGGTACTAATAGTACTCTTAACACAGTAAAATTTCCAATAATTACATTGCACTATAAATATTTATAATTACATGATACTAACTTAAAATAATACAATAAAAATTGTTAAAAACAAAATCAATTAAGAAGTAATGGATTATGGCCTTTAGAATTAAAAGACGAGGCTCAGGCATGTTAAAAAAGTTAACTATACAAAATAATATATTGAATAATAACTATTCATTAATGTCGAGTAAAAACCCTTATCAGTTTACATGTCTCTACTGGTTAACAGTCCTTCTTTTCCTTTAAAATCTATTTTAAAAACTAAAAATTAACCAGACAAAGGTCGACAACCTCGTAGGGCTTAGAGCTAAGCTCTATCAAGAAAATAAAAGAATTTTACATTGTACATGATGTAAAGACACAATCATAAAAACTATATTATCACAGCTACAATAGCCTTCAAACTTCCTGCACAAAAATACCCTTTAGGGTTTTGAAATCATACAGAAACAAGCAAGCAAGAAACATCAAGCTAGCATGTAAACCAAGTTCGTGCCTTAACCAACTGCCAAGATCCTATGTTCTAACCACCACATCATTTTTTGCAGGAAGAAAACCCTCATTTGCAACCAGGGCTTACTAAATGTATGCCTAGATGAATAGTTGAGGGACTAAGCGCTTTCCCACCTATAGAGCTAGGAGAAGGACCTGCAAGTTTTACAAACCATTTTATTTTTACAAATCTCTTTTAAATGTTAAATGCTTTTTAAAAAAACAACAACTTAAAAATGAAACTGGTCGTTACCTATAAGCTTCTTGTTCTGAATGAAGCTGAGGAAAATGGCTACCTTGTTTCATTTTGGCACCTCACCAGAAGCCAAGGAGACATTGAGTCACAACTTTGAAGGGAAACAAGAAATCAAACCAACCAAAATGAAGGAGCACTCCTGTACAAGCTCTATCCACTAATTTCAGTCTTAAGAGAGACACAGTCCTCGAATCCTCAAGGAAAACCAATTTCTACACTCGTAGTATGCTACTGTAACCACTAAAGACCAGGAACCTCCTCTCGACCTCTCTCAAACAGTTCACAACATTTGGATAGGGAAGCAAGCTGCCAAGCTTGAAGGTGGTTACAGGTTTGGCCGCGAGATCGCAGTTCGACCAACCAAACAGAGGAACTCTCGCTCTACAAAATCAAATGAGTAGGGTTTGAGTCATAAGTCAACCCTTTCATGGATAGAACCATCCCACGTGTCCCTTGAAATGTTTCTCCAGCATGGGTAGAGTTCAATAGTCATCGCTGCAAACACTGATTTTTAAATCAAATCTTAAAATCATTTGAACTATGCATTGTCTATGATTTCCATATGCATATCATTACCATGGTGTTGATTGATACTTAGTTTACTGAATATAACCTTAGATTTATGATGATATCCAAACATTATTTGGTTGACCAACAAAATTATTCCAAAGTTTTACTAACTCAACTTACATGAGGACATAGTTATTTAAATGAGACTTTTATAATGTCAAAACTAGGAGAAGATTGAAGAAAATTGAATTGGAGATTAGCGATGTTCAGGTTATAATGCATAAATTTAAGATATGAAGTAACTCATAGGCTATGTCAAGTTTAAATAAATTCTTTTTCTAACTTCATGTGCTAAGACTTAGTATAATATCAAACTTTATTGGTCAATAAACTTATTTCAAAAGTTTACTAATCAACTAGTATGAAGGCTTAGTTATTTGTTTGTGAAAATTATATAATGTCAAGCCTGGAATAAGTTTTGATTTAGATCAAGTTTTAGAGTTATCTTTCTTTTTAGTAAATTAGGCTAGATTATAGATTAGAGCATGAAGTATTTACCGTGTTTTGATCTCCAAGGAATCATATACCTATGATCATGACTAGCCTCTAAACGTGTACTTAAAACTAACCAAAGGTTGAAGTACTATAATTTTTACCTTAGATAAAAATCTAGATCAAGTTTGCTATAAACAAAATCACCAATTGATTCTTGGAGTTAATTGTAATCAATCAGTAATTTGGTTATCCTTTGGATAGTGCCTTGATCATGTTTTTACACCATGGAGAGAAAGTTTGTTATAAATACAAATTATGGAGATGTAACTATACAAATAATATCAATGTTTCCTCCCGGAGTCAAACTGATCTTAAATATTCTAAGACTAGCATCTTATTCATGCTAGGAAAGTATCCTCTTGACTTGAATTTAAATAATACTCTACTGGATCATACACATACCTACTAAACCTATAAGGAACCAACAGTCCAACTGTGTTAGCTGAAAGCTAAGTAAGCCTCGATCATACACAAGAATTATTTCCCTACTTGACAAAAGATAAACATTAGTATATCTAGCAGCAACAAAATACAAGTTATTTTCTACTTCTGAAAGAATTATAACTACTAAGTCATTAACAACACTAACACAAGTTTTTAATATTACACCTTTAGTTTATAGGTTTTTATAAAGAAGCAACTCCTTGTTCTTTTATAAATTGTTTTATTTTCTACTAACCATTAGCAGGTACTTAGCGGCGACTTTAGACATTTTATCTCACTTGAAAAATTTTACATTTTTACGAATTTTTGGGTTATTACACACTCCACCATTACTAAGTGTTGAGTACACCAATGGACCAAGACACTATTGCAATATTAGCGGTAGATACTATCATTATTGCATCACATAGTGTCTCAAGTGTTCTAACTAGAAGTATCAACTATAACTCAATACAATTATATATATAAAGATAAAATATAATAACATAGATCATTAATGGAGAAGAAAGAGATGGTAAACATACTAAACCTCTCCTTAAAACCATCAAGTATGTTGGTGTCCATTGCCCTATAACAAATTTGCTCACATTTTAAACATTTATGAGGATGGAATGATTTTCCATGTTGGATTTCCTACCTAGAACCTACTGTAGGGGATGCAGGCCCAACTCCCCCAACATCATCCAATGCTTAGTCCTCATGTGAGAGGGCCACGAAACTATAATGCTACACTAGTTTATAATCCATGAGATATAGGGATGTTTGCATTTGGGTAATTATCATGGGCTATCAGTGGATACTAGACAAGGGGGTAGATTGTCACCTAATGGGACATGGACATAACAATGGGTTGTGCCTAGAATTATTGCTATATTGTCTATACCAATGACCCACCCCCTGAAATTGACCAATGTAAAAGTAGTTGACATGGAACCGCAACACAATCTATGATATATAATTTTCTAAGGAAATAAAGAGGAAATCCCTATAATTGCAAGGAGGTTTGTCAAATACCATAAACAACCTATCTATCTGATGGTCTTTGAATGGTTGGAAGGTGCCCCAATCCATACAAATGCGTTTATTTTTCACCGATAGATTTAATCCATTCTTTGGGATGATAAAACATGCCATCAATTGTTTTTTGGAGATGTCCGAGTCTCTAATTTTCTCTTTACGTAGACTAGTCCTATAGTATTCAAACATTCTAGCCCTAAAATTGGATACATTCACCAGTTCTCCTTGGGAACCTGGAATGGACGATGTAATTTCCTCTAGCGAAGTACTATAGTGATAATCATATGGGATATCTAGTATTTTGCAATCCATTTCAAAGGGTTCTAAGAGATTCCAAACTTGTTTCAATTTCCATGTCAATTTTCGGTGGTTCAATATTGATGTCTCGGTTATCTTTGGGGTTCAAGTTTCAATTATCTTTGGGATTCATTGTAGTCAATACTGCTACAATTTAATTAAGAAAACGAGGTTTAGATTTTTGTTTGTTTCTAAATAGAATACAAAAATTAAAAAACAATTAAAACAAAAAATAGAAACAAAAAACTACCTGGAATCTAGTGAAGATGAGGTTGAAATCCACTCGGTGACTAGTTCGCTCCGGAAGCAATCCAATTCATCATTGTTAGTATGTTTACTCGCAACTAAGTGCACAAGAGAGTCTACGGAGAAAATAGATTAACTAGTGTTTTTTCTTAAACACATGCAATGGAACTTGTGTATGCTTTGAGACCACATGTGCATTTGTACCACATGTGTGTTTGCATGCCATGCACACTCATGTTTGTTTGACAAGGAATCTGTGGTGGTTGTTCAGGAATATCCAAAGTGGGGGAATGAGGAGCACAAGTGTTCTTACTAGTGCATCCCTGTTGCCACTTTTTGAGGCTACAAACATTCATGCATCTTCCTTTTTCATAATAATTTAATTAAATCTTAATTTATTTTTAGTACAAAGAGTGAGCACAAGATGTGTAAAATGTCTACATACAATTGTTTCTCAATTTGGAAGCATTATGGATTTAGCACCCTCAAATACCCTATAACAACTATATTATGGAATTATTCATAGCTAATATATGCGATTCTAATATTTTCTTACAAAATTACAACTAGACTCTGAATGAAACAATACCGAAAATATTGTTGAAAAAAATTTAAAACTTAGAAGATTTAGACTACACCCTTTTTGAATGCCGCAAATCAACTCTATGTTAAACTTGACTATTGACCTTTAGTTAATTATTTTATTAGGATTTGTAGTTAGCATTTAATATAGAAAGCCTTTGAGTTAAGTGTATGTTTATAGTTCATGGTTTTCTGGCCCATGGTATTATCCCATAGTATTGCATGTCGAGAATCCTACTTCAAGACTTAAACAACTCCATTTTAAGGTGGGCAAAGAGGCCAATGTTGAGCTTTGTGTTGTGGTCGACCATTGCCAACCACCACAGAAAGCTCAACAATGTTTAGCTTTGTGTGGTGGTTGGCAATGGTGAATTGAAAATGCCCTCATATTAGTTAGTCATAGAATAGATCTATTGGTTTAGCTAGTTTTTTTATTGTATTTTCATGGTAGTCCTTTGTTTTCATATATGTTGAGAATAATTTTAATATTTATAAATTTATAATATATAAATGTTAGCTTGTTTTACTTATTAAAATGTATGTAACTATGTTTTCTTATTAGAATCTTAACTAAAATAGAAAATGCATGGAAAATGCATGTTTTTCCTGTAAAAAGAAACTTCCGATATAATTGATTGACTAGTATAGTAAGAATAATTCTACATTAACATAAGTGGTAGAAAATGCTTGCTTTTCCTTTAAAATAACTTTCTATATAATTGATTAAATAGTGTATTATGTATAATTATACATTAACATAGTGGTTTTATGTTAATTATGAAGTGAATGTTATTTTATGCTTGTTATATAATATATAATCTTATTATGCTTTGATTGGAGTATAAAGGGTTTTGAAAATTTTTATTTTCGTTTACACATTCTTATTAAGTGAATTTTAATGGTATCTTACGCATGTTATTTAATATATTTCACATTGTTCTTAACTTAAAATTAGTTTATGGGTGTTATTTAATACATAGTAAGAAGATAGTGAGAAGATTTGTTATTAGGTTTTTTTCATTAGAAAAATTTGAAATGGGTATAAAATTTTGAGAATTATTTATATATTTAAAAAAATCTTATGCTTAATAATGATAATAAATTTAGAAAATAAAATTTTATATTATATTTTGTTTATGGTTTTTAAGTTAAAGCTCTTTATTAAAAATTTGAAAAACATACTATAAAAGGCTCTTATGGAATAACATATTCTTGTTTTTTTTAATATCCAACCAACTTATAACATATATTATTTATAAATTCAAAATGTTTTGTTCTTTTGATGGACAAGCAACTGATATCATGTTTTAGTTCTAAATTGGGAAAAAAAGATTATCGAGATCTATGAAAGGCTATCTAATAATTAGTAAAACACTTCCATAAAAGATGTTAGGTTGGGTTAACTGATTTGCACCAAGTAGGAAAATCAGGCACTCTGGTTTGGTAGCTTGTTTAAAATATTTCAATAGGACATGCAGAACCAACCAACTTTCAATTGAAAGACCTGTTCAAGAAACTCATAAAATATGTAACATAATATCCATTTAAATCTAAAGATTTAATACTACTTATGGAACATGAATGTGTTTTGCTTATAGAATGAAGAGAATACATCTTTTTCTCTTTAGTTATACCCATCATCCTGTGTGTAAAAATCTAACAATTCAACAAAGCATCAGTTGTGGGGAAAGGAAAACTGTCACATGTATTGTTCTTTTTAGAGCAACAGATGTATTCTCTCAGGCATTTATCCACGGCAAAAAACAATATTAATTTTTTATCGAGTACTATTAAAGCTTTAAATTTTAATGGTTGCACTATGTATTTTATGAGTCTTGAACGAGAATTTCATTTGAATGTTTAGTTGTTCTTAATGTACTCATAGAATATTTCAAACAACTTATTGAACTTGAGTGCCTAATTTCTCTATTTGATGTAAATCACATATGCAATCTAGTTCTTTGTGTAAAAATCTAACAATTCAACAAAGCATCAGTTGTGGGGAAAGGAAAACTGTCACATGTATTGTTCTTTTTAGAGCAACAGATGTATTCTCTCAGGCATTTATCCACGGCAAAAAACAATATTAATTTTTTATCGAGTACTATTAAAGCTTTAAATTTTAATGGTTGCACTATGTATTTCATGAGTCTTGAACGAGAATTTCATTTGAATGTTTAGTTGTTCTTAATGTACTCATAGAATATTTCAAACAACTTATTGAACTTGAGTGCCTAATTTCTCTATTTGATGTAAATCACATATGAACACATTACTTTGTAAATGGTGCTTAGATAGTTATAGTGCTTAGATAGTAATATATAGATCTACAGAAATTGTTATTAATGAGCGAGCACAAAGCCTTTTCACAAGTGTGCACTTATTCTTGAATATGAAGAGAATACGTGTCTTTCTCTAAAGATAGCTCTCTCTGCTATGCTTTTCCTCAGCCCCACAAATTCACCAATAAGGGTTTGTTGATTCTTGAATATGAAGACAATACGTCTGTTTCTCTAAAGATGGCTCTCCCTGCTATGCTCTTCCTCATCCCAGAAATGAGGGTTTCCTAAATTCTTAGTTTGATCCATACACCCTCACTGTCAATGTCCATACATCAAGAATCTAGAGGGTGTGTGGACAAAGCCAAAAATATAGAAATGGGGATTTTTGGGATTGACTAAGAAATTGAGAGGTTGATATTACAGGATTGCAGTAATTGCACTAGAAGTTTGATGCTTTGCAATCAGGGGAGATCCTATTAGGTTAGTCAGGTTATGCTAGTTGCACTTAGAGAATCCAGCAAGTGAGCTGCTCTCCAACCTAGTATGGGGTTATCTTGTCACATGAGTCAAGTTATGCTAGCCCACATAAATAAATAAAAATATTAAATATTAAAATTAATAAAAAATTATAAATACAAAGTACATATAGACTTAAATAAAATATTAAAAAAATTAAACTAGCAGACATCCATTTTAAACCCACATTTATAAGTATTGGGAAGGATCCAAATGGTGAAAAATTTACACCTCAAGAAATTGAATTTGGATCCCTCTCTGTACTTGATAAATCCTAGTTTAAAATAGACTTATACTTGCCTAAAAATCAATTAAAAAATTACAATAACTAAGATGAGGTAAAGTCTTATCGTACAAATATCCCATAGAGAAACCTGTTCAAGGAAACACAGAGATCATGAATGGGAGAAACTGCTACTCAAGTAATAGTGAGCCTACTCCTGTAGCAAGCCATGTATCTACATAAAGATGCCATTAATGTTTAGTGGCCGAACTTGTCATATGCATAAATTTAATTTTTATAATATTAAACATATATAGCAATGGCAGTAAGTGGAGAACTATCTAAGTTTCTATGATTTTTAGTTTAGTACAGACAAATGAGACACTTGTAAAACATTTTATTTTATACGACTTACTAACTAAAATTTCCGAAATGGAAAATAATAAATGTTTAAAGGGAAAATAATTTTAGTACAGACATATTCTTTCCAGCTTGCTATTGTCAAATATAAGCGATATTAAGCCAAAACAATTCACAACAATTCACACAATTGTTCATTGTATCTTATACCACTTACTAAATCAAATTTCAGAAATGGAAAATAATATTTTTTTAAAGGGAAGATGGTTAAGTGGTTTTGTGAGTTGATTCTTTCCAACTTGGTATTGTCAAATATAAGCAATACTAAGCCAAAACAATTCACATAATTGAATTGTTTAAGTTCGTGGTTAAAGATAATGATTAAAGTATTATTAATTATTATTTTGGGAGGTTTTTTATTGTTAGGATTCACTTTGATTTGGTAATGAGTGAGGATGTAACTAGTTTTAGGTACATGGTTTTGGTAATCAATGGTTTTTTCTAGTTATATTTGCTTATAAAGTACCCTATAAATGAGGTTGTAATCCTTTGGTTTGGAATGTGAATTTATCTAATTCACTTGGTCAAGATAGTCTTTTTTGGTCATGAAAGAAAATTTTCATTAACTAGTTTTTTCCAACCTAAGATTTTCTAAAATAAATTGTCTCTAAAATAGTTAGTTGCAATATTAATTTCTCTGATTATTTTCATGATTATGCTTGTTTATAAACCTAGTAATGGTATTGGAGCCACCTGAATAGCCTTAATAGTGGTATTAAGGCCACTTGAATAGCCTGGTTGTTAAGAGTTTTTCTATTGAGATGTGACTCTACACTGGTGAAAAAAATAGAAGATGGTTAGATATATTCCTTGGACACTTGGATCTGTAATGAGAGATTTGCAATCAACTCATTAAAGTGCAAATATGATGGATTTGTAAATCCAATGGAAATAACGAAACTGATTACTCTAAGGACAAGAAAAGTGGAGCTTCTGTGAAGAGCTTGAGAACCCGAATGAACTAGTTGAAGGCAATCGCTGTTTACTGCTATGTTGAGAGAATCAAAGCCACAGCTCTATTGAACGAGCTATCATCTTGTTGTGGATATGATGAGGAATGGATGCCAAGGTATTTTTGTTCATATTTCTATATATTCAACCGTCAATTGGTTTGGGATCTGAGCTATGAAGGATCCCCACGAAAGAGGTCCCATGAAAACATCAAATGATGGAAGAATATTATCATGTTGCAGTTGATCGCTGTGAGATCAGAAATTCATTGGTTTGTTGTGGATGAACACAGACCCATCTAGATACTGATTTTTTCCATTTTTGTTTGCAAAGGTGTGAATTCCATGCATGGAGGTTGCACACTTTAGAAAGAGGATTGTGATTTATGTGCATGCGCTGAAGAGATCAGATGTTGCGCACTTTAGAAATCCAATATCCATGATGTTTTTTTATGGTGAATGAGTGTACCCTGTGAAATTTTTCTCCTGAGTAAGTGTATCAAAGGAAATATCCAAAATTTTAGTGAGAGTACTTGGGAGACTCCATAAATCTGGAAACAAGACTTGCAACATACATGAAATCAGGTCTAGTTGTGGTCAAGTACATTATACTGCCTACCAATCTTCTATAGAGTGTAGAATTTGTTGTTGGTCCTTCATCATTATTTGTTAACTTGGTGCCTATAGCAATGGGGGACTTGGATGGTTTACAATTATCCATTTTGAATCTTTGTAAAATATTAGTAGCATACTTACGCTGACAAATAAAAATACTACCTTGATCGGTTTGAGTAACTTTCAGACCACCTTGATCTTTTTGAGTAACTTCCAGATCAAGGAAGTATCTCATCAGACCTATATTAGTCATTTCAAATTCCCTTTTCATGACTGTCCTCAATTATTCAAGCATTAAATTACCATTGTAAATCATTTTATCAACATAAATACATGCAATCAACATTTTACCTTGCTCTATTTTTACATATAGAGTAGGCTCATTACTTCTTATGTTGAAGCCATTTTTGATGACATAAGAGTCAATCCTACTCTACCAAGATCGTGGAGCTTGTTTTAGACCATACAAGGCCTTTTTCATCTTAAACACTTTGTCTTCATGACCTTTGACAGTATATCCAAGTGGTTGGTCTATGTTAGCTTCTTCTTCAAGAATACCATTGAGAAATATAGATTTCATGTCCATTTGATAAATACACCACTAGTTTTGTGCTACAATGACAAGCACAACTATGATGGTATCCATTATTGCTATGTGAGAAAAGGTTTCATCATAATCTACACCATATTGTTGTGCATATCCTTTAGCAACCAACCTTGCCATCTATTTTTCAAGTTCTCCTTTTTCATTTAGTTTGGTCTTATAGACCAATTTGACTCTAATATTGGTTTTGTCTGCAAGGATATCAACAAGATCCCAAGTTTGTTTTTTCTCAATAGAATAATTCTATTCATTCATTTCTTGAACTGACTGTGCATCCTTTACTTCTTTATCAAAAGATGTTTGCTGGAAGGAAAACATAGCATACTGAAGTTTCTCATCAATAATAGGAGCCTTCTCATATAACTCCCTTAAATTTTGGTTTTCTGGTTCTGAGATGGATTGTTGTGTGGTGTTTCTTCTTGTTGTTGTACTACCAATATTGGAAGTATGATATGTAGATTTGAAAGATATGAAATTTCTTGTTGTTGTATGTCTGAAGGATCACTCCAACATTTGGATTCAAGGAATTTCACATCTTTGCTCACCACAATATTTTTGGTGAAAGAATTATACATCTTGTAATCCTTGTGTTGTTTACTATAACTAGTGAAAATACACTTCTCACTCTTCTTATCCATCTTTATTCTAAGTTCGTTAGGTTCATGAGCAAATGAAACAGAACCAAAAAAATTAGACGTGCAACAATAATCTTAGTGCCACTCCATGCCTCTTCAAGAATCTTGTCTTGGACACTCATCGTGCGAGATATGTTGAGAAAGTAGACTGAGCATGCAACAGCTTTATCCCAATACTCATATGATAACTTCTTATGTGAAAGAATGCTACAAGCCATGTTCATGATGGTCTGGTCCTTTCGTTTAGAAAATCCATTATGTTTTTGAGTGTATATGGTGGTGAACTATCTCTGGATGTCGTGTTTCTTGCATAAATATGTAAACTAATGTGAATCATATTCACCTACACCATTTGACCTAAGCACCTTAATGAGCTTTCCATACTTCTTCTCAGTCACGAACTTGAACTCTTTGAACCTACATAATTTCTTTGATTTGTTCTTGAGGAAATAAATCCATATTTACGTGCTAAAATAATCAATAAATGTCATAAAATAAAAACTTCCTCTTATGGATTGGGTTTCCATGGGTCTAAAGAGGTCTATATGAACTATCCCAAGATGTTATTTGGCTTGAGATTTGAAAGTGGGGAAGTTGTCCCTTTGATGTTTCCTAATGATGCAATCCTCACAGGAGATGGATTATTCATGTATAAATGGTAACCCGTTTACCATGGACTATTTGTGTGGGAGATTGATACTCTTGATGAGAAGATGACCAAATCTACAGTGCCATAACCAGGATTCATCTAGAGTATAAACAGTATGGGATACACAATGTGGAAGGTTAGTGCTCCTAAGACTGAGAGGAAACATTATGTTCCTAGTCATCTCAACTTTGGCTATAAGTCTATTACTGGGGGGTTTATCGTAAATAACATAGTATGAATCATAAAATCAAATATCATATTGGTTCTAAAGTAATTGACCTATATTGATTAGACTGACATTCATATGTGGTACATAGAAAACCTCATGAATAAACTTCTTTTAATTTTCCTTTGTAAATACATGAACAATACTTTTTACTTTTGATGGAACCGGAAAGTCATCTCCTAGCTTGATATTCATGACAATAGAGAAATCCAAACTAGAGAATAGTGACTTGTAACCTATCATGTGATTGTTGCAACTTCTATCTAGTAGCCATAGGTTTGATTTGCAGTATTCTTCACTTTCTTGATAGGACAGGAACATAACCTCTGACGATCCTTCTTCTTCTTTAGAGCCACTAGCTCTACCACTGTTCTTCTCTACTTTTTTCTTTTATGCATTTTCGTTCATAGTGGCCATACTTCTTGCAATAGTTACATTGAGTATTGGACATATTGGTCCATCTCTTACCTCCCCCCCTCTAATATTGAGAGTTGTGAGAGTTATATGAATGTTCATGAATGGTTTTGTCCTCTGTATGAGAAAGCCCTTAGCCTCTTATTCCTCTATATCGTCCTCCTATGCCTCAACCTCTATTGAGGGAAGCTTAAGGGATGAAAGAATTGATTAACGATTATTCTTCTTGATTGAATTGAGCTTCATGATAAAGAAGGGATCCAATCAACACTTCTAGGGTGAACTGAGATAAATATTTTCCTTCTTCTATGGCAGTCACTACCATAACAAATTTATTGGTGAGACACCTTATAATATTTTGAACAACTAGCTTCTATTCAAGAGGTTCACCACAGGTTTGAAATTGGGTTACAATGCCTGAAACCCTAGTCATAAACTGATCTATATCTTCTATTTCCTTCATTTTCAAAATTTCAAATTGAAGTTGAAGGGTTTGCAATCTTACCATTTTTACTTTGTTTTTTCCATTGTATGAGGATGTGAGCAGATTCCAATCTTGATGTGCACTAGTATCTATAGAGATCCATAAGAAAACGGACTCCTCAATGCAACTTTGGATCAACCATTTGGTTGTGAGATCTCGGTCTCAACGAGATTCTCTTCTGGGCATTATTCATTGTGGCTAGATCATTTGTATCAGGTTCTTTGAACTCATTTTCAACCATATCCCAATATTTGTTGATTTGGAGAGACATCTTCATCTTGATCCATAAAAACACATAGTTTGTATCGCTCAGGACGGGTTTAGAGATCTGCTTCAAATTGCTTGTGTTGGTAGTAGCGATGTTGGTTTGACTAATGTAATACCCCCGGTTTTGACCCCATGGTATTAAGATTGTACCTGATGTATATATTGTGATGAATCATGGAAAGGAAGTCAAGGCCAAGGCCTTGTCATTGATTGATTTTTTTTGTATAGCTGATCAAGGTTGATACCTATGGTTATGGTGCTAAGTAAGTCACAATACATTTTGATATATCATGTAAATATACAATTAATAAAATACCACAACTAGATATGGTACTACAACGTGAAATCGATGGGGGCATGGTTCCACAAGGGATACGGTGGAGAGTTAGTCAAATCCCCTGAGCCAATAGGGTGAGACCAGATGTCAATGGGGAAACCCATGAATCCTCACCTACATTTTCTCCTCTATCCTCAATCATTAATTTATTCCAGAAGTTAGATGAGGAATTTAATGCCTTTCGCAGAGGAAGGAATGGTAGTCTGATTGCTTGACTTAGAAAGCTTGCAAGTCTGCAGTCTAGGGGAACCCGAAGTATTGCTTTTGCAACACGGAATCACATGATGCATGCCATTCCATCCTCTCTCCTTGATGCACGATGATTTTACTATTCTTGAGAGTCGTGGTTGTGCATCCCCCATCAATTATTCTATTTTTCATTCAACCATTCGGTTCATATTTGCGTTGATCGTTGATCCTGCTTGTAGAGTCCTGTTCTGCATTTGTCATGTCGTCATTCAATCTTGTTTGGGAAACTCGTGGTATTTCTAAGTAAATGGGTAGTGGAAATCACTTGATTTTATGAGATTTTAGTCCTTCATGGTCTCCCAGTGCTATTGTGCAGTGGTTCATTCTTCAAAACTATTTGTTTCACTCTACCTAGTTACAGAAGGTGTTTCCATGGTGGTTTCCTCTGTTACAAAGTGAGTGAATCTTGTGTTGTTTTGTTTCCTTGTGGATTTTTGTGATGTCCATCCTTTTTTTGGTTTGAGTACCAAGGATTGGAAGAGGCATAGAATTGGTTGATAACCCTAGTCAAGAGAGGAACCTCACAAACAGATCAAGAGGGGCTGGAAAATCCTTTCTACACACCCTAAAGAGCATTGGAAGGGAAGGTATGGAATGAGGGAACTGTGTAGCAACGAAGGGAATAATTCCTTGTGATGGGTGGTGCAGGTATTGTGGAGGCCAATCTAGATCTTGTGTAGGTGTGCACAGCTCTGTGGTTGAGCTCACTAGCTTGGAAATTCTACCTTTTCATTTTGTTAGAAGAATGAGAAACCAAACTATAGGTTGTTTTGACGGTGTTTTGATGTGTGTGAGTTATTGGCTTAGTATCTTGTGAAATACAATTGTATATTGGCTTGATTGGGAAATCTGTGAAAGCCAGATGTGTGTTGGCTTGACTATGTGTGTTATGATCTTGATGTGTATTGGCTTGACTATGTGTGTTATGATCTGGATGTGTGTAAGTCTATTTTTCCCTAGTTCCTTATCGAAATAATTCCCAACTTCGGGGTGGCAGTGGTGTTGAGAGATTAATGGACACACTGGCCTATGGTTGGGTGGAACATTGCAACCACATAGCTAGTTGTGGGACAACTTAATCATCAAGATAAGTATCTCTTTTATCCTTGGTTATGTAGTTTATTTGCTTATGAATGAACATAATGGTCATGAGTTATTATGATCATGTTGAATGCATATTAATGATCAAGTAGAAGCTTACTTCTATTATGCTTCCTTCATTTTAATTATGTACATGCCTTGTGTTTTTGCTATGCGTTTTCCTAAGTTTCATGGATGCAAGAAATGTCTTGTATGTTTTATGCATTTGCCTAAGTTTCATGGAGGCCAAAAATGCCTTGTATGTTTTATGCATTTTTCCTAAGTTCATGGAGGCTGGGATCATGTTACATAGTCAAGAAACATCTAACTTAGTGTTTCTCCCACTTGGAATCCTCTCGAGAGAGACGGAAGGTGGAAACCAAAAAAGACAAAGTTGAACAAGGCAGAAAGGGTGTTTTCCAATTTCTGAAGTCTGAAGTTGGAAAGCGGAAGTTAGAAGCACATAGAAGTTCTAAGGAAAAAAGTTAAATTTCTGATTTCCGAAGTCCGAATTCAGAAAGTGGAAGCCAGAAGTGTAAGGAAGGTTAGGGTAGAAAGTTTTTTTTCCAGTTTCTGAAGTCCGAGGTTGAAAAGTAGAAATCAAAAGTCCAAGAAAAGGGTTAAGGTCGAAAGTTGAGTTTCTGAATTTTGAGTTCCGAGCAGAAAGTGGAAGTGCAGAAGGTAGAAGGCAAAAGAGCTGTTAAGTATTTCTGTCACTCATTATGTTTCCGATTTCCGAGTTATGAGGTCAGAAAGGAGGAAAGTGGAAGTGCAGGAGGTGAAAGGCGAATGAGTCGTTAAGTATTTATTTCGCACCTTATGTTTCTAATTCCTGATTTCTAAGGTAGGAGGGTAGAAAGAAAAAGTGGAGAGGGTAGAAGGATGACAATTCACTTTATCCATATTTTGAGTTTATGATTCCGAATGTCTGAGCAGAAGGCAGGAACCGAAAGTGCGGAAAGAACATGTCTAGTGCATAAATGATCATTATGGTCATAGAGTGGAACTGTTAAGGGGAGAACGACTGTCATAGTGGTTTCTGAGACTGAGGATGAAGGTTGAAGTGTGTGAGAACGTCCATTCCCTGTGTTTCGAAGCAGAACAAGGGTTCTTGAAGAAAAAAATTCAATTTATCTGCATTATGGGGTATGGGGATGTTACAACTAACTAGATATCTTCCTCTTTTTTTTAAAAATGTTGAATAAAGGAAACACAACATGTATACTGGCACATGGCATTGGAGGGGTGTGGCAACAAACTTTGGTTTCCTCAATATCCCTTAATCCATGAGCTAATTTCTCAGCTATTTCCTTAGAACAAAATTAAATATCAGCAAGGGAAGTGTGGAAATTAATCCCAAGCTTAGATAAATTGAACTTAAAAAATTTCTTGTTAAACATGCATAGATTCACTCAAATTGGAGATTGTATATGGTGCATGACACAAAATTATATTAAATAAATTTACATCTTCCAAACTCATGAAGTCATAGGCTTTCCAAATATATAATTACATCAGATATTCAAATGCCTAAGGAGGCCATTTGATCCAACACAAAAGCAGGCTTATTAAAAAGGTGCAATCCCCCCTATGTGCATAAAACACTTTCCTAATATGTCAAGAATATCATGAATGGCATGAATGAAGTGTATCACATTATACTTAATGTGAATTGTATATACTCATGATTTGAAAATATAAATATATGGAGCATGAGTTATGCAAAAAATAAGGTAGTTTCCTTATGACTAGCTTTACCTTTTGCCTCAAAAGCTATTGAAAAGAACTCTATTTATGGATAAGGAAGGAATTCAGAATTACTAAACTGGGAAAACTTATGGGTTTTTAAAATACTATCCAGAATATTTCAAAGCTGCTCATGGACATAGTTTAGGAAAGTTTTGACCAAGCCGTGCAAGTGGATGTCACCTAGCTAGTGTAGGACCTAGGAAATTAACAATAATGATTAAATATTATATCCTAATTATGGGAATGGGTTTTTATTATTCTAATAAACCCCTCTAAATATTGAATTATATTAAATATAAAATATATATCAAATATATAGGTCCTAGCAACAAGGATTCAATCCACCCTTTACATAGTGCTTTCCCATACAAAGCAAGGAAAGAGGAAAAATCACAAAGGGGAAATCCTCCCTTAAACATGGACATGAATTTTTTTTGTGAGATCTTGTGTTCAATCACTCTTCACCATATGATCAAATATCCCCATCATTTATTTGAGATTTTTGAATGTATTCTCAGAAAACTCCTTGGTGAAGATGTCTGGAATTGCTCAGCAGATGCACAATAGTGTAGAGCAATGACCTCATCATGCACAAGCCCTCTAATGTAGTGCATGTGGATCTCAATGTGCTTGGTTTGAATCCTTTGTACATGATCAGTTGATATTCAAATAGTAATTTGGTTTTCACTATAGATGATTGTATAAGTCTAAGTTTTGAGCCCAAACTCTCCAAGTATACCTTGCAACCACAAAAATTGAGTAGCTACATTTACAACTCCTTTATATTTTGCCTATGTATCTGAAAGTGTCATGGAACTTTTATTTTTACTTGACCAACTTATTGGACCATATCCAAGCATAAACACATATCCATAAGTTTATTTTCTATCAGTGTTATCGTCTACCCAATCAGAATGAGTCAAACTAACTAGCTATACGTCAGATTTTGCAACATAGTGAATCCCATGTGTCTTTGTTCCTTGTACAAAGTCTAAGATTATTTTTTCTTCCCTCCAATGTATGTAATGATGATGATCCATGTGTCTATATGCCACACTCACTGCATAATATATATCAGGTCGAATATGAGTCAAATAAAGAAGAGAACCAACCTATTTCCTATACAATGTGTTGTTTACCAATGGAGTTGAGTTCACTCTGTCAATAATAAATCCTGAGAGGAAAGGAATATTGATTGGCTTGGAACACTTCATGTTGAACTTATTTAGAATTTCTAAGTCATACTTGTACTGATGTAATTTTATTCCAAGATCCGATTGAGAAATCTCAAGCCCGAAATATATCTTTGCTCCCCTAGGATATATGTCAATGATTTTCTAACTTGCCTTAAAGTCGGAGATATCGAAGGGACATCCAGATTCAATCTAATAAAGCTATGTAAAATAGGACCTCCCCATAACTTAATTATCTCATAAATGGATTTATTAATTGCACTATACCTTCTCCCTCACTTTGAATGAACTAACTTGTGAAATATATCTTGAAAATTTCCCAAATTCCATCTTTACCTTGTAATTTTCCTTTCTTATGAGCCTCACACACATCCTTACAAAACCTAGACACATCCTTCCGTCCTACATATTCGAACAAATTTTCCCATAGAGACCTCATTCTAATAGATAATGTAGAAACCATTGTCCTATCCCACCAAAGAGATCGCATTGTTGACCTATGTGTAGCATTTGTATCTCTTGCAACAATTTTGAGTTCATCTTGAGTCAAATGGTCCAACCTTATCCCTTTCCTTGTATCTCTCCCATGTATTTTGATGTTTCTCCTTGAATCATGATATAAACACATATTAAAGTCATCTCAATTAGGTATCAACTTACAAAAATTGCATGTCAATTAATCAAAAGGGATTCCTATTTCAAAAACCCTCTTGCAATGAACATGTCTGTATGTACGATTAATACGACATTCAGTACCATAATAACATAGTGTTCTATGCCTATGTTTCTCTATGGCACACAATTTTCTACCATGTTGGTCATCCATTAGAAGCTATGTGTCCAATATCTCCCCTCTTCTATCAAGATAGGGATTGCAATACCCCCCAACATAGTAATTGTTGGAGACATTTACCATCATACACACTCTTTTGGTAAAATTGGCCTAGTTAAACCACTATCCTAAGTTTAATTGACATCAATGGAGCATTAATTTCCATCATCCAGTCACACCCATGCCTACCTACAGTCAAGGAGGCTAACTGGAGAATTCCGAGGGTGATTTGAGTGATATTAATGCACCTAATTGCTAACTGGTGGTTACAATCAGTTAAACCAGTCAGTTAGGGCACCTCCAGTCATTAAATATATTATTTAATGATTATTTATTATTATTTAATGATCTGGAGTCAACAAGGCACCTCCACCAACTTCTGATGGTCAGTTCAGCTTCAGTTAACCTCATTGGGGTTCATTGAAGTCATGGAGCACTAGCACTTGATGGTTGGCTTTCTATGACATGTGTTTGATCTCCTTCAGTTGAGATTTAGTCATTTATTGCACTCTGACTTCAGTTAGGGTTTGGTGAGTCAATTAGGGTTTTGGTCAAGTGGTTAACTGAGTGTGATTGAATGGCTAAGAGTCAGTTAAGCTAGAATCACTCACTAAATTCGAATTGTCTCCTTAGGTATTTGAATTATTCATGGATTCAAGCCATTTCTTGACATTGTTACTGTAACCATTCATTGTTTATTGAATATATACAGAGGAAACCATTCTAGTTCCAATTAACACCATTTCATGAGTATTTGTTGATTATTCTTTCATGAGATTGATTCTTAGTTCCTAGATCATGTGCAAGAATTAATATGGTATCAGAGCATACGGCGGATCAAATATGTATCTCTCAAAAACAAGATTTTTGACAGATTTCTCCATGAAATTTGAGCAATAGCTCAAAAATCTAGCACTACACCAGAAGCCAAGGCTTACCACTAAATATCCTAAGTAAAGAACTTGTTGATCAAGCTTGCTTGATTGACTATGCTGGGTGTGATGAAAGCCTAAAGTGTGCAGGATGTCCAACCTTACGGTGCCCCTTTTTATTTTGGTTTGCATATCTTAACAGGTACAACTTCAAATGGACTCATCAATCCCTCTTCTCACCCCATTCACAAGCTATTCGGAATGGAAGTTAAAGATGATTGCATCTCTGAAGAGATGAGGTCTCTATAAGGTGTCTATTGGACTTGGAAAAGAGTCTTATGAGAATGAGAATGACTGGATAAATGATGGTGATAGAGCTATTGGAGCAATATGTTTGGCCCTTTCTCCTAGCTTGTGCTACCTTATTCTTGGTTCTGCTGAATACCCAAAGGAAGTCTGGACAATATTGGACAAAACCTTTGTCAAGAACAATGAGGATCATAATAGTACTTTGGAGATCACAGTCAGCACCACAAGAGTTCTTCACTCAAAATTCTCAGCCTCTACTCTCTCTGATGAAGTTGTTCAAGATTAACATGAAGCAGAATCTTCTACACATTCAATTCGAATTGAAGAAAGTCTCCATGCAGTGACTCCTTCTCCTAATGCTCCGGAAGTTCATGATATCTCTGATATGTCATATTCTCATATTGCTGAAACAGAAAAAGAAATTTGAATCTCTGATATTGAAGAAAAACACTGCTGCACTTCCATGCAAACATTCACCGGTGATTTTCCTTTGAATTCTGTGCAAAATTTACCAGTAATTGCTTCTGAAACTGAAGAGAAATTTGATTTTTATCCCTCTAATGTTGCTGCTGGTGTGCAAATATGTGATATCTTGGATATTCTGGAAGAAATATCAGATTACCAGAGTGATCCATTCACTCCCCATGATCTAGATCTTCCAGCAAAATCCTGTAGGATTGCATGCACCAAAATTCAGAATTTTGAAGAAAAAGACAATTGTGCATCCACCGTCTCAGTTGACCATAATTTTGGATCTAATATGAACCTTATTGGATCTGATATGATAATATTTGGATATGATCTGATATTTCTTGGTTCAAAATTTCAGTTTCATAAACCTTCAGTACTGCTTGTAGCTGTTCTCATTAACGGTGTGAAGAAACAAGTACCGCAAGTCTCCTACAAAACTGTTGCTGGGGATTTGATTTCATTTTATAGTTTTGGATCTATCATGAACTTATTTAGATCTGATTTACATTCTGATCTGATATTATTTTGTTCATATTTTAAAATCCAAGAGCTTTCAGTCATGCTTTTAGTTTCTCTCACCAATTCGTGTGTGAAAAATCAAGTACCGCAGTTCTTCTTCGGGGGAGCACAAAATTTAGACCACCCCATTCTCGTGGTAAGGAAATTAAGGCAAGTCAAGAACTAGAGTCAGTTGTTTCAGATCAAGAACCAACCCTACCTAGTAGCAAATAAAATCCAATTAATACACGGCCCTCCTCTCTACAAGCCTTCACTCACTTCGTCCCTCCACTCTCCCTAAGAAGTACTGTACCCCAAGACATATCAGTAGGGCCTTCTCTCTATCCTACTTCCAGATGGCACCACAAACACTCTCGGCCAACCTTTCCATTCTTCTAACCATTCTTAGTATCCTCGACCTCTACTGGTGGTCTTTAGAGCTGTTCATACTCCCCTCCCCCTTCTTCATCCTTATTCTTATCTTTCCTTTTCTATCTCACTTATTTGGCCTTCCTTCTTTACGGGGGGGATATTACGAGCTAAAAGATAGCGTGTCAAGATGATATAGCGTCTGAACTTGCTGGGGATTTGGTGTTAGTTTCCTCTTATGAGGTTGCTTATATTTTATTTTGTGAATCGTTATATATTTATGAAGCTATATCATATTATGGAGCTCAAGCATTCACTCTCCAGAGTCCCAGGGATTCTCTACCTTTGGTCACAAGCTCATCTCCTCACAGAACTAGTAAAGAGGAAGACATTCTGCATCTACTTGGACACTTGCTCCTAAAAATTGGGGCTGATTTTACCACTCATGGTTTGTTGTTCAAGGCTTCAACATATCAATTTCTTGATTGTTCCACACATGGTTCAAATCCTCAAGAACCTTTGCTCTCTCTTCAGATGATTTCAGCTACTCTACATGCGTCCAGTTTTCACTGTGCAGTTGTTTATATTTCTGATTAAGTTGAGTGCATTGTTCTTCTTCCAAAGTGGAATATTTCTCCAGACATATTCATTTAGTTTGGATTCATAGGTTCACATGCATAGTCCCAGGATGCTGCTGCATAGAAGAACCAATTCTTGATTTACTGCTTAGTTTGAGGGGGGTTATTTTTCCCATGAGGTTTTCCTTATTTCCTTGGTTATATTAAGTAGTTACTTTATTGTACAGGGTGACATATGGCCTTTGTTGTTGGGGCCCTATCATTTTATGCATCTATATTTTCTAACTCTTCCTGAGTATAGCTTAAGGGGGGGTGTTGGAGACATTTACCATCATACACACTCTTTTGGTCAAATTGGCCTAGTTAAATGACTATCCTAAGTTTAATTGACATCAGTGGAGAATTAATTTCCATCATCCAGTCACACCCACGCATACATACAATCAAGGAGGCTAACTTAGCCTTCTCCTACACTCAAGCAGGATAAATGGAGCACTCCGGGGGTGATCTGAGTGATATTAATGCACCTAATTGCTAACTGGTGGTTACAATCAGTTCAACCAGTCAGTTAGGGAACCTCCAGTCATTAAATATATTATTTAATTATTATTTAATGATTATTTATTATTATTTAATGATCTGGAGTCAGTTCAGCTTCAGTTAACCTCATCAGGGTTCATTGAAGTCATGGAGCACTAGCACTTGATGGTTGGCTTGCTATGACATGTGTTTGATCTCCTTCAGTTGAGATTCAGTCATTTATTGCACTCCAACTTTAGTTAGGGTTTGGTGAGTCAATTAGGGTTTTGGTCAAGTGGTTAACTAAGTGTGATTGAATGGATAAGAGTCAATTAAGCTAGACTCACTCACTAAATTCGAATTGTCTCTTTAGGTATTCGAATTCTTCATGGATTCAAGCCATTGCTTGACATTGTTATTGTAACCATTCATTGTTTATTGAATATACAGAGAGGAAACCATTCTAGTTCCAATTAACACCATTTCATGAGTATTTGTTGATTATTCTTTCATGAGATTGATTCTTAGTTCCTAGATCATGTGCAAGAATTAATAGTAATATCGAGGGAGGAAATTGTCCTAGAATAAGATGAAAAAGCACATTGGAAAATGATCTACTAACTGCTACTAACAATTAATAACAAATAAAGTAATGTGCAAATTCAAATTCAAATTAAATTCAAATTTGGGTAAATAACACACATGAACTAGAAGCCAGTGAACTTGTAGAAACCCCATGTAATTGTGATGGTAGTGATGGAATCAAAAACTTAGTCAAACTTTGAGGGGACTTATCAATCACTAGTGGAAAAT
This sequence comes from Pseudotsuga menziesii, assembly GCA_001517045.1. Classification (NCBI taxonomy): domain Eukaryota; kingdom Viridiplantae; phylum Streptophyta; class Pinopsida; order Pinales; family Pinaceae; genus Pseudotsuga; species Pseudotsuga menziesii. The sequence goes on from LPNX010524128.1 coordinate 381,345, forward strand.
GAGAGATTAGTGACCAAAAAAATGACCAAAATACGCATATCAATGACCACTTTTGGTTTGGCGATCGCTGGTGGCTAATTTGCGGTCTTTTATTACATGACCAAAATTGGTCATTTTTATTTTGGTCATTTATAGCTTGTCGGTTGGTCATTAATTTGGTCATATATTTGGTCATTAATTTGGTCATATATTTGAATCAATGACCAAATATATGACCACATTTGTGACCAACTTAATGATCACATGACAAGCTAAAATATGACCAAATTTGGTCGCGTAATAAAAGACCATAAATTAGCCACCAAAACTGATTTTTGGTCATTGATATGTGAATTTTGGACATTTTTCTGGTCATTTGTATTTCATTGTTTGGTCACATGACAAGCTAAAATATGACCAAATTTGGTCGCGTAATAAAAGACCATAAATTAGCCACCAAAACTGATTTTTGGTCATTGATATGCGAATTTTGGTCATTTAGTCGTGTATCTCTCAATTATTGGTCATTTTATTTGTGAATTTTGGTCATTAATCTCATTTATTGGTCACTAATTTAGTCATTTTTAGTCGCTTTATGTATGGTCATTATATTTTAGTAGCTTCAATGGTGTCCATTATTAATCAATATAAATTTTTAATATGATATTATGTTTAAATTAATAAAAAAGAATCATACATTTATTCTCATCTAATAAACATGCGAATTATGCAGTCACATTATAATTAATTACAACACTTGTAAATAAAATCTAATACACATGTAAATCATGTAATGTCATATTAATTAGTTTTCAGAGGAAAAAATACCAGCCTTTGTTATTCAAAAGAATCAAAAACATCATTTACATAGCATCAAATGTCTGAGCATAATCAGCAATCAGAGCATCACAAAATAACAAATGTAATCATGCAAACTGTTGCATCCATATAGAAGGAACTAAATTCTGATCATAGCAGACTTTTCTCATCATCCCTGTTATAACTGGTCAGATAATACTGAGAGTATCGGAGGTGATCAACAATCAGATAATCCGGAGCAAGACTTGCTAGCAAAGTGGACTCAAACCAAGACAGGAACAATAAAATGCATACGCTACTTCATGTTATATGCATCATCATCATCAACAACAGTTTGTGTAGCAAAAGGATCTGTGGTTCCTTCACTGACTGTAGTAGTAGCTGCTCGATCTGTGAACCAGAATTCTGACCCAAAACCTCGAGACTGCTGTAAAGTTTGAGCAAATGCTTGATATTTACGTATATCTGCATCACTAACACTCCTTCGAGCATATTTCATTGATTCCTCAAAATGAGCTGCCTTTATATCTGCAACTTCAGTTTCATCCTCATCCATGGCTTAAGGGTTTTCTTTTCTTTTCTTTTTTTTTCAATGTCCTACATACGATAGAAGAGCAAAATTCACTCAAATATTCCAAGGCACTGATAATTAAAGCAAAGATTTTGCATTTTCTTGCTTTCCAAAAGTACCCTAAGGAAAAATATTAATGTACAAAATTGATCATCATATATTGGAATATGAATTGCTCAACATCTTCCAAGGGTAAGGAACACACCGCTAAGAGCCATGTAACAGTTGTAAATCTTAACCACCTCTGCCAGCCATGTTAGAGACCTGTCAAATACAACTGCAACAGTAACAGAAAAAAATCAAAAATTAAAAATATATAATCTTCTTTTAAACATATCCAGTCCACATGAAGAATAAGAGCAACATTTTCAGTTCATCATACAACACATGGCAGAAATCACTGTCAGATATAAGGCAAACAATACTAGTTTTGATACCTCTTGACCATTACATGTCACTAATAAAGGCAAAGCCCAGAGAAAAGAAAACCTTCTTTATTTGTCTCCCAAAAGCAATTATATCAGAGTAATAAGCTTTCTTGATAGGAATTTCCTCCATAGCTTACAAACAGACCCCATAGACTGGAAATAGTTGTCTGGCACAAGTGCCAGACAATGCTTAGCAACATCATCCGGAAGCCCTGGAAAAAGAGCAGATTCAGGCCCAATATTACATGACATGGCATCTGTTGGCAATGC
>LPNX010524140.1:0-11830 GCA_001517045.1 Pseudotsuga menziesii
AATTACAAATATTCCTTCATGCATGAGGTTTCCACTGGCTCCAACTGTGCTTGTACCCACAATCATTAAGGCTTGTCACTTTCTCAGCATTATGCCTTACTATTATTTTCCATCTGTTATGCTACTTGCATGCCTTCTTCTATTGATATTTTGTCATACCATCTTGTGTCCCACTCCATCCTTCTGTCATGGCTTACTTATCTAACACAACCTCTTCTTCCAACGCATTCTACTCTTCTTCTTCCTCTCTTTCACTTCCTCTGTCGTAGCGTCCTTCCTCTTCTTTCCTTTTTGATGCTTCCTCGGCTGTAGCTCCTTCCTCTTCTCCATACTTAGGCACAATTCTACATGAATTCTGCCATACTGTCTGTAGGCCCAATAGTGCCAATGCTAATCGTGCACTACAGGATTTTAAGTTTCATGTTACACCTAATTTTGACATTTAAGAGATAGGTTTCATATTACACCTACTTCTAACATTTAAAAGACAAGTTTATTTGATTACATGTTTTCACACTCTACACCAATTTTGTGTCACATCCCCTCCCCTCATCCTACTGATGGAGAGGATGCAACCAAAGCTGTTGTTGTTCATTGGACTAGCCAATATATCCCCATGAACATAACAATTTAAAAATGCATTTCAAATATAATATACAGATGCATAACAAATGCAAATACAATAGAAGCAACACATTGAAAGAATTCTATGCATTGAACATAAAATGCATACACATATGCATTAATATACAACAGAAAGAAAGCATTCATCATGTTCATGATAATTTATAAGACAAATACATTTCAGAGGTTAAACACAAGAAAATACTTATCTTGAGAAGAAACTTCCCCGCAACTAGATATGTCACTACAATGTTCCACCCAACCATAGGCTAGTGTACTCCTCAATCTGTCAACACCATTGCTGCCCCCAAGCTAGGAATCATTTCCACAAGGAACTAGGGAACACATAAGCACACACAACAATACCATACACCCACAATCAAGCCAATAGCCACATCCAAACACAGTCATCCCACTAACAAATGGGTTCCTTGGACTTACTCAGCCAAGCCAACCCAAGGATGCACTTCACAGCAAAATACAAGTTCTGGGTATGGGGAAAAATGTCCTAGGAACCAAAATAAAAAATTGAAAATGGGGAAAAATGGCCCAAGTGATAAAAACATTCCAAGAAACATTTAATAGCTTCACAAAGGCAAAAATGTCCTCTATTAACACCCAAGTCGTGGATCTACCTTCCCAGCCACTAAGCATAACCAGAAGGGATGGGTTTGCAACCAAAACGAACTGGTAAAATGGGGAAAAACACCTTGTGAGAGAAATATGATTTCACAAAACATTCTTGGGCATTGTAGGGATAAAATGACCCCCATACACACCCAAATCGCGGGTCTCCTTTTCCCGTTCATTGTACAATACCAAAAATGAAATCCTCGGTATGGGAAAATGAGGAAATGACAGAAAAACGTGGAGGTAAATGGACAACAAGTTCTAGTTTCGTGAGGAAGACAAAACACTTCTAAAAAACCCCCAAATCATGAATCCTTGCTACACATTCACTTAACAAGACCAAAATGAATTTCCAGCCATGGAAAAAATGGAGAAAACAACCCAGACGTGAAGGAAAATGCACAGGAGCTCCAAAACGTGTGAGAAAGAAAAATAGATGGATGAACAATGGGATGACCATGCATTTCAAGAATTTACTTTCCCAAGAATTCAAAAACATGTCTTCCCAAAAATGGGTCACTTCCCAATTCAAATTTCACTCCCATACTCTTCCCATCCCCATGCATTAACTAACTCAACCATTTTTGGATGACTGGGCACAAAAGACAAAATGGGTAGTTAATAGTTTTATAGGTTTTCCCTTTGACATTTGGATTTCCCCCATTGGATAAAGGGTTTCAATATTTCCCCTCCATATCGCTTGTGAAATAATTTCCCCATCTCTTTAATGTTTGCATTTCCATATCTAGCTATTGTTTATATTAATTTGTACATTTACATGATATATCAAAATATATTTACTATGCTTGACTTAGGACTATCACCATAGGTATCAGCCTTGATCACCTATCCACAAAAAATTCATCAATGGCAAGGCCTTGGCCTTGAGATCCATGCCATGATCTCAATACAATATTTAAGTTATGTACAATTAAATACCAAGGGGTCAAAACTTGGGTATTACAATCCCCCCCTACAACAACACTGTCCTTAGTGCTTAACAAAGTTAAACAAAATGCTACACTGGAACCACCCTCAGTGTTCGACAAAATTAAACAAAAATGGATGTGCCAATTGTATGACACCCTCCAGCCCCCATGTAGACTCATCAGGGTCATGGTGATCCTTCTGCATTTTCACTTGTCCAATGGTATGATCTGGAACTCCTCTTTTGTCCCGCTACGTGATTGTCTTGCACACGGAATCCTCCAAGTCCTTGATTGCATGCATTAGTACACACCACTAAATCTTTTTTTGGTCTTGGAGAATCCTTCTCCATAGCTTGGAACATCTCCAATGTCTTTGGCATCCCGCAATACCTATGCTCAAGTCCCAAGGAATGAGTCATTTTCCAGGTCAGATTCACAAGGTTTTTCAAAAATCATGGATGAATCACGTGCACATGTATATTGACATAAAATCAATGAGAAGTTGCTAAGTAAATCAAATACTTATTTGCATAAGTATCTTCTTTTGGTTCCATAGGTATCCAACTTTGCTTTATATAACCATGGCACCCACAAAACCCGCCCCATCCCATGCAAGGGTGTGCATTAAAAATGTAGCCAAGTTTTTGCAAGCCTCGGATCACCTAGAAATATCTTTCAACCAAGATCTGACAGCTCTGCTTCAGAGCCTAACACTCCCTCTAGGTGCCCACCAATCTCAGTGCTTCCTTTCTGTAACATCATTGACCCTCCGACCGGCGAAGAGGACGCTACCATGGCCTTAACCATCCGGGAAGCCAGCCCCATGAACATGTGCATTCATAAAATTTGAAATGCTGAAAACAAAATGCATTGAATAGAACATATACAGATACAATTATTTATCATACACAACGGAAGCATCATACATTCATACAAGCATTCAACATGTTCATTGTTATTCATTAAACATCAAATATGATTGTAGAAGTAAATTAGACAAGAATACTTATCTTGTAAAGAACTTGTCCCACAACCAGCTACATCACTGCAATGTTCCACCCAACCATAGGCCAGTGTTCTCCTTAATCTCTCCGCAACGTCGCCACCCCTAAGCTGGGCATGATTCCCCAAGGAATAAGGAACAAGCAGGCTTACACATAGCCAAGGATACACAAAACACATCCAAGCCAACACAGTTTGGTTTATCAGGCCATCGAGGAGCTGGGAAAGGCTAAATGCTAAGCTGGTGAGCCCATTACAGAGATAGGAACACCTACACCAGAACTAGCCTGACTTCTAAGACACCCACACACACCCAACACAAGGAATTAGTCCCTTGTTTGCTGCACAGTTCCTCACACCCTAACTTCCCTTCCAGTGCTATTCAGGGGTTGGGGAGAAGAAATCTATCCCTCTAGCCCTGTCTGCTGGGCTTCCAGACACACTAGTTTTGCCAAGCAGCTCAAGCCCCCATCCGTTCTCCCAACACAGTCCGAAGACCAACCATTGCATGCATGCAATTAATCAGTAGTTGCAGCTTAAACAGGGAAACAACTCCTAATTCATTCTTGGCCCTATCATAGCCAAAACGACTCCCAAGCGAATTAACACAATCCCAAAACGTATCAGTAAACAAAGCTCACGACATGGGGAAAACAATAGTCCGTCCTGGATCACGAAGTCACCGAGAAAAACTTACACATACCACACTGGGGAAGAAAATATAGTCTCCCAACCTATGCATGAGGGAAACTTGCACCAGACCCCAAAATACAGAGGGAAAAACATATGCACGAGCCACAAATCAGTAGGGAAAACTTACACACAGTCCCTTAGCATAAAAAATGGATCTCCATAGGAAAAATCATCAGTGATAGTGACCGAACGGCTCCCAGCTTACTGCATGAGTAACAACAACACAGAACCTAGTGCATGGGAGAATATTCACACCAAATCCCAAATATGGATTGAAACACACTCGATTCCTCTATGTGGAAAAATGTGAATGACAGTGGAGATGGCTCCTCTCTCCTGGATGCATGAGACAAAAACAGGAAAGAAGCCTGTGCATGGGAACAATCAGACTACCACCCCTGCATGAGGATGATAAGACAAGGTAAAGAGTGGTGTAGTAGAGAGGATGGAATGAGGGGCGTAGTCATTCTTCTGCCCATCATGAGGTTCAATCCGCTGGTGGAGTGTGCGTGTGGGAAAGGACTGACAGTTTCGCCACACTCCACTCCCAGCCATAACTGCCTCAGCTAATAGTAGCAGTTTTCAATGGTGGTAGTTGGGTAAGACAAGGGAAGGTGACACATGGCTTTTTCCCCCATTTCCCAAGGTTTGACATCCCCCCCTTATCCTTGTGAGAATCATGCCCCTTGTCAATTTAGTTGCTGCGAACATAGCTGATCAGGGTTCATTTTAATTAAATATGCATATTTACATGATGACAAAACTTAATATATGCTGTATACCATGATAGACCATCGGCAACGATTCCATTCGCCGAAACATAACACAATTAAATCGATGGTGGGGCTTTTGCCTTTAGCTCCACACCATGATTCATTACAATATATACATCATGTACATTTAATGCAACGGGGTCAAAACCGGGGTGTTACACTTTCCAGACACCACAACAAATTAATTCACATGTTAGATTCATTCCTATAAGGTGCAATCTATAACAAGATTTTCAAAACCATGGCTGCATCATATGCTCATGTATATTTACAGAAAATCAAGAACAACAAAATTTTGATAAGAAAACCAAATACTTATTTGTATAGCATCTCTCAACAGAGATCTGGTAGCCCTGCTCTAGAGCCCAACACCTCTTTGGGTGCTTAATGGTAGCTCTTCTTAAGGCTAATCACTTCATCCCAGTGCTTACCAATGCTCAAGAATTATCTATGTAGCATCTCTCAACTAAGATCGGGTAGCTCCGCTCCAAATCCTAACACCTCTTTGGGTGCTTAATGGCAGCGTCGAATTAAGAGCCCAACACCTCCTCCAGTACTTGCTAGGCTCAGGAACTTCCTTTCCATACAAAAAAATGAATCAACTCACTTGTCAAATTCATTTCTATAAGATGCAACCTTTAATAAGATTTTCCAAAATCTTGGCCGCATCATGTGCATATGTGTAATTACAGAAAATAAACAAGGATTTTCCAAGTAATCAAATAGTTATCTGCGTAGAATCTCTCAACCGTGATCTGGTCAGCCCCGCTTTAGATCCTAACACCTCCTTGGGTGCTTAATGATAGCTCTGGATTAAGGGCCTAGCACCTTCCTTTCCAGACACCATAATACCTAGGGGTTATTCTCTTCATGGAGCCCCCACTCTCAAGATAGTCCCCTTACGATGTGAATGGGTGTGGAAGTAAGTCTAACCGGATGTCTTACACCCTGGGCATCCCCACTGATGCATACTGGTCCCCACTGGGTGTGGAAATTTTTTCTTCTTTCTTTCATCGGTGAAAAATCAACTTTCCACTTGACAAGTATCAACTGAAACTACGCAAGTTTTCTGATGTGTGTCGATGAAATTCAACCGACGTATCAACAAAACTCATTAATTTTTGCCGATTTTTTCAAACACTTAGAAAAAATTGTGAATTTGTTTTTCTTTATCTTCCTTCTTTGTCAGCTCAACTCCACATTTCATGCCGAATCCTTCGGTGCAACTCATCCAGTTCAGCCGACATGTATCAGCAGAACTTAGCAAACTGAGCCGACACAGAAACTTAAAAACACTTAGAATTTTTTTCTTAGAAAATTTTCTTCTTTCTCTTTCTCTTTCTCTGCTGACCACATAGGGTCATTCTTCCTCTGTCATTTGTTCATCTTGGCCCATTGAGGCCCAATGTTGCAACCAGTGCTCTGATACCACACTGTCATGTCCCCTCCCCTTATCCTTCCGATGGGGAGGATGAGACCAACACTGTTGTTGTTCATCAGACTAGGAAATCTAGCCCCATGAACATAACAATTTAAAAATGCATTGCAAATAAAATATATACAAATGAATAACAAATGCAAATACAGTGGAAGCAACACATTGCAAGAATTCTATGCATTGAACATAAAATACATACACATATGCATTAATATATAACGGAAACAAAGCATTTGTTCAAGCATTCACCATGTTCATAATAATTTATAAGACAAATACATTGTAGAGGTTAAACACAAGAAATACTTATCTTGGGAAGAAGCTTCCCCACAACTAGATATGTCGGTGCAACATTCCACCCAACCATAGGCTAGTGTGCTCCTCAATATCTCAACACCAATGCCACCTCGAGCTGGGCATGATTTCCACAAGGAACTAGGGAACACAGACTCACACACAGCAAGACCATACACCCACATTCAAGCCGATAGCCACATCTAAACACAATCATCCCACTAACATATGGGTTCCTTGGACTTACTCAGCCAAGCCAACATAAGGATGCACTTCACAAGAAATTACAAGTTTTGGGTATGGGCAAAAACATCCTAGGAACCAAAATAGAAAATGGCAAATGGGGAAAAATGACCCAATTGATCAAAACGTTTTAGGAAACTTTTAATGGCTTCACAAAGGCAAAAACATCCTCTATTCACACCCAATCGTGGATCTACCTTCCCAGCCACTAAGCATAACTAGAAGGGATAGACGGACTAGTAAAATGGGGAAAAACACCCTGTGAGAGAAATACACTTTCACAAAATGTGTCAAGGCATTGTAGGGCTAAAACGATCCCCATACACACCCAAATCATGGGTCTCCTTTACCCATTCACTACACAATACCAAAAATGAAATCTTGGGTATGGGAAAATGAGGAAATGACATAAAAATGTGGAGGTAAATGCACAACAAGATCTAGTTGCATGAGGAATACAAAATGCTTCTAAAAGACCCCCAAATTGTGAATCCTTGCTACACATTCACTCAGCAAGACCAAAACAAATTTCCAACCATGGAAAAATGGAGAAAACAACCCAAACATGAAGGAAAATGCACAGGAGCTCTAAAACGTGTGAGAGAGAAAAATAGATGGATAAAAAATGGGATGGGCATGCATTTACAAGCATTTACATTCCCAATAATTCAACAACACATTTTCCCAAAAATGGGTGGCTTCCCAATTCGAATTTCATTCCCATACTCTTCCCATCCCCATGCATTAACTAACTCAACCACTTTTGGAGTGCTTTTGGATGATTGGGCACAAAAGACAAAATGGGTAGTTGACAGTTTTATGGGTTTTCCCTTTGACATTTGGCTTTCCCCCATTGGTTCAATGGTTTGAATATTTTCCCTCCCTATCCCTTGTGAAATCATGCCCCCATCTCTTTAACGTTTGCAATCCCATATGTAGTTGTGGTTTTATATTAATTTCTACATTCAAAATATATGTACTGTGCTTGACTAAGCACTATCACCATAGGTATCAGCCTTGATCACCTATCCACAAAACATTCATCAATGGCAGGGCCTTGGACTTGATCTCCATGCCATGATCTCAATACAATATTTACGTTATGTACAATTAAATACCAAGGGGTGAAAACTGGGGTATTACATTTTGTTTATGTGATTACTTTGTTTAACAATATAATTATGCTGCCTACATTTAAAGGAATCCACATTAGGCCTAAAAATTAAGACATCCTTCAACTTCCAGGTTGTTCTAAGTAGAAAGACACACAACATCTCTGCTTTCCTATTTTACCGGGATTCCAAACTTGTGCATTTTATGATTGCCAGCTGACTAAGAACCTGAAATTCTGAAAGTACTGACAGAGACAGACTAGTTTGAAGAGGAAGTGTAAAACTAACTCTCATGTTAGGGATGATTGAGTGCATTTAACTCTTTTTAACTAATTTAATATGGCAATGAATATTTTCAGTAAAGATAGATAATGCCTGTTTTTTTGGGTTTTTTAAAATTAGTGACTCCATGTCATTTAGATTTTATTATTTGTTTCTCATTTACTGGACTTGCACACTAGCTGTCTAAATAGGGAGTGAATTAATAAGTGGAAAATCTCAACATTTTTGGAGTGAATTAATTAGTTTCATGAGGATTGATTGGCTAACCAACTTTCTCTTTCATAAAAGTTAACACTTGTGCATGAGATTCCAGAGTTGGAGGAGGAGACGTGAGTTGAATTTATCAAAGACCTTGCTGAGACACTTATTGTTGAATATTCCATTGAATATTAAACATTACATATTATCATGGAAGAAACCTCTTATGGTGAGGATGTAGATTTACATGAGGATGTTCATGTATTCATCATCATGGAACCTAAGCAATCAAGGGTTTGGTAAGTTATGGTGACTGTCCTTATAAATTAATGGAATTGATAATGAAATATTTGAAGAGATGAAAGGGATATAGCTTGTAGATAATATTTGTAGAGTTGTAAAATGAGAGAAAAGAGCTGAAGGTTGAATTGAAGCCAAACAACATAGACAATGAAAATGCTTCTTCAAATCTCAATGCTGGTGGGTGGGCAGAGGTTGGTGCAGTCTATCGGCGATCCCTGGGGAATTATTCACATAATGAATATGATAGTAGTCCACGTGCCATGCAAAGCAGCGATGAAAAAACCTTCAATGTCCCAACCCAAGGAACGAAAAGTCTTGGAAGTCGTATCATGCAAAGGAGACCCGAAAGATCTCTGATTATGAATTTTCATATTCTTTTGGAATACCTCCTTTCTTAATGCATAGTGATAGAAAATGGCTTTCCAAGAGTGAGAAGAGGTGTCTTTCTCTTTTGAATCCATACTTTCAAGTGAGATTGATCTCCAATTAGCGGAGAAATGAGAACTATTTACAAGTGCATATTTATACATATCAGGAAAATCTAAAACCAGGTGAAATGAACGATATGAGCATATTTACAAAATACATTCATTTCATTTACATATAAAGAAGAGAATCTCTATTTTAACAAGTTGAAATGTTGCATTAAATTCGATGGCCCACTAAAGCTAATTATAACCCAAGACTATTACTTTCCAGGTAACAGACCAAGGAGGTACTTCCACTAGCTCATGTGACAAAGAACATGGTGGCCAAGAATATGATAATTTGGGCATTACTTTTGTGATTGGGAGACATAAATGGCACATGGATTGTTGGTTTCTTCATGGAGATACCATATATCCCATATATGATGCATATAGTGAAAGCTTGATGGATAAAGATATGAACATGCACTTGTTAGCTATAGAAGTTCTGAAAAAGAACTTTCCTTTGAAGCTACCTTTCTTGATAGATTAGCCGAGAGAAGAAAGAAAAGGAGTTAGACATAATGATATCCTCTCGCCAGGTTCCCTGGGCAGAGTTTCGGATCCTACTATGTCCTTTGAGAGCTAAATATGGAGTCGGATTGCACAATTGCAGAGTAGGTTTCTAGCAGATTTTAGGAAGAGGGTTGTTTCAACATTCGGATCCGATAACGGGAGGAAAAGATGCAGGGATAAACTGCAATTTGAACTCCCCAACCATATTTAGCTACGTTACTGCCATGCAACTACGACCTCCAACATGGAGCTCACAGGCAGGGGTTGACGATGTAAGGAGCTAAGCCCTTTAAATGAATGTCGAATCTCATCGAATCTCACGCGGGGAATGTACTGGGAGGAGTTATGTGCCACCAAAGGATTTCACTCAAAACTTCACCATCCAGGAGAAATCATCACGCATGTAGACAACTCCAACCCCCAAATGCTTAGATGTCTAGTGCACAAACCCAAATGTTTATTTCCATACAACCTTGTCATTAAATAACCATGTTTTACATGCAAATGACTTTACCACACTAACTACATTCATTTCCCTCTAGAAAGCTTTCATGATACGATGGTTGAGGAAGGTGAAGGTGCTGGAAGGGAGAATTTATGAGAAGTTTGGTGTGAATTTATTGTGAATGTGAATTGATATGTACCTAGGAGAGGCATTGGAGAAGGTATGATAAGTTCAAACTTGTGTTGTATTGTCATTCCAACAAGTTTTGTTGCAAAGAAAGAGTTGTCCTAGATGTTTCCTTTGGGTGTGAAGTAGGAGTGACAAGGGCCACTTTGATATTGAAGAGTGTGAAGCAGGAGTGATGAGCAAGACTTTGATTTTGAAGCAAGAGCGCAGGCCTAGAAATTCAATTTTCTTGTGCATGTTAACAAATTTCTAATGACGGTTTCAAGTTTTTCATGCCTATCATTTGACGATTCAACCAATTTTGCTGAGTGTCAATTTATTTTTAATATTATATATAAATATAAATAATTTGTTTTTTTATATTATATATAAATATGAGTGAAATATTTATATAGAAATTTACTAATTAAGTAAATTATGAAATTTTAAAGGAGAAAATTTTAGAGATTCTCCTTGGAAAAATTTGAAGGCTCTCAGAGGAAGACTAATAATACAATTAGAAACAAAAAATATAAATAAATACAATACACATACACAAAAATAGAGAAGTCTAGCATTTATGTGTTCCTAGATTAACTAGAAATTAAGAGCAGCCCAAGAGATGACCCAGCACAATGGCCAATGATTGTTAGCTAAGTTTTAGTAGTTAATATAAGTATTAAAAATTTTGACGGGTTATCTAAATTCATAAACGTCAAATTGATGTTTCAAATATTATTGTACCTGTCAATGTTGACGTCTTTATCAAAAACTTATAGATCAAATACGTGTAAAAATGAAAAAAAAAGTTCTGTGGAACGTCAAATTCCAGGCCTGCAAGCGTTACTTTGATTTTGAAGCATGATTGAGCTCGACTGGGGTTTATGCGTAAATAGGTATTTAAAAAGAAACCATTTATTACTTTATGTGATAATTATACCTATGATTGTTATTGTCTTCACATTTATATAAAAAATATTTCCGAAGATTCTTGCAAAACAGCTAAAAGTTTCACTTCGTGAAAAAAGTAAGAATATTAAAAAAATTATGGTTCTATTATCCTATAGGTCTGTATATATCTTCCTTAATTGTTTATGTGGTAATATAAAATGATGGTAGTCTCTATTGAGAGAGGGAGTTAAACAAAGGAGATAGGGAAAACATAACCCAATAAACTAAATTGGATCATTTGAATAAATCTTTTTTATTTTATTATGATAGATAGTTGTGAATTGTATGCCCTTGGAACCATATATGTTATATCTCTTTATTGGTTTATTTATGTTGCTAAGCCATATATGTTCTATCTACTTATTGGTTTACCAACGTTGTCATTTCAAGAATTGTTTGACAAAGTAACAATTGATTTATGATATATTAGCCAGCTTTCTGAAGTATGGTCCAAAGAACATTGTAATTACAATTTAAGAATCAATTTTTTCTATTTTAAAAACAATCTTGTGTCATTGATTTGTTTGTTTGAAAATGATGAAGTGAAAAAAAATCCTAAAGACATTAAAGTTTTGAATCAAGTTTTCTATTTAATCAAGTATGGTACAAAGAATATTGTAATTACAAATTAAGAATCAATTTTTTCTATTTAGAAAACAATCTTGTGTCATTGATTTGTTTCTTTGAAAATGATGAAGTTAAAAAAAAGTCTAAAGACATTAAAGTTTTGAATCAAGTTTTCTATTTAATTAATTAAAAATAAAT
>LPNX010524153.1:21459-51849 GCA_001517045.1 Pseudotsuga menziesii
AAATATCGTAGATGGCTCTATTATGATGAGGAGAAAGTGATTTTTCATCCGTAGATGTAGAAAATACCAGCACAACCTTAAAAAATCTGCAGTGTTTTTTGTTGAAAAGTGATATGATCATGTACCCTAGAAAAGGGCACATATCTGCAAAAGCTCCCCATAAATCCATGGTAAATTAGGAAATGTTCTTAAGACCCTAATATCGGCATGAAAATTAATTATTTTTTTTAAAATTGACAACCGTCGCTTTACCGACGACTACATTATATGGTCGTCGCTTAACCGACGGTATGAAAGTAATTTTTTTTTAAAAATTGACAACTGTCGCTTAACCAACGGATATAATTGCCTCTTTACCGACGACGACATTTTATCGCTGTCGCTTAACCAATGGCCTGAAGGTTATTTTTTTTTAAATTTAACTACCGTCGAAGAAATTATGTCGCTTAACCGATGCTTTACATTTAACCGATGATAAACTTAGGTGTCGCTTAAACGACGGATTGGAAGGATGTCAGATAACTGACGATAGACCACCGACGCTTAAAAAAAATCATAGTGTCGTACATGCGACAGAGAAGTGTCGAAAATCCGACAATACGGCCGTCGGATTTTTGGTCAAAATGTAGTATTGAAAGGCATACTGCGACGTCAAATAGATAAGTGTTCTGTGACCCTTGCTATGAATGTGCATGTTTAATTTTTAAATTCCATATGCAGAACATGTTTTGATTTTATTTCCATGATGATCGATCGCTTGAGTATGAATAGGGCCTACATGGCACACACCGGAGAAGAGTGCCCACTTTTTCGATGTTGAGTCATGAAAGGGTTTTCAATATTGATTACACTTTAGGGAGTGGACACACTCCTAGTGTCTCAATACTTGATAGTGAATGATATGAAATGTGATTACAGTTTTTGAGCAATAATGCTAATGAGTTTGCTTGTATTGCTTGTGTTTCTTGTGTTGACAGGCTAAAGGTAAAGGTAAAGGTAGAAGGTAAATGGTTGTTGTGAGGGGTTGTGGAGTAAGGGTTATTGTTGATATAAGTGTATGTTGATATAAGTGTGTGCGGGTATAAGTGCATGTTGGGCTGTGATATGCTTGAGTATCCATCATAGATCCTAGACCTTGAAATGGTCATGATAAAGTTCCAAGCCCAGTTGGCATGAGGATGTACTGGATGGACATTAATTATTTGATGTTGTGGAGAAGCCGGCGTGCTGACCTAACATCTAAGTCCATAGGCGATCCCAAGGCTTGCAAAGCGAAGCAGGATCCTGTGGACAAACGAGGAAACGCACAATACAGATAAGTATTGGATTATTTTGCTTATGACTAAACATGTGTTTATGATTTGGTTATGATGTTTTATCTCTAGAACAGGATAAAAATAATGAGAATAAACTAAACATGTGAATCTATTCAATGTTGGATATAGGTATCGCTAGAGGCGAGGACTATGAGAGCATCCTGGGGGTGCATGTGGACATGTGACTATCCTGAAAAGCTCGGGTTGAGTGGTAATGAAAAAGGTGCTACTAAGACGGGGGAGTCCTAGCAGTCGAGACAAACCATGTGGAGAGACTCCATGGTATAGAGGTCTGGAATAGACCAAAGACACTAAGTGTCATGACCAAGAAGGATTGGTCCAGCATTCACGGTGAAGTGAAAGAGGTTGAGAGCATGAAAAGCCACAGTGATGGTGTGGGTTCCAGGATGGAACAAAACAAAGAGGAAAAAAAACTCTTACTGCTCTCTCTTGCCTTTTGATTATATATATATATATATATATATATATGTTTATGCATTGTGAAAACGAAATATTGTTGAATACATATATGATTGAAATGGAATGAGATGTGTGTATTTGCTTAAGTAAATTTGTGAATGCTGGAATAGTTAATTCCCTGCCCAGGAATGGACATGAACGAGCTCATGTGCCTGCTAGGGAAGGCATGGAAAATATGAAAGTTTCCTTGATAAAACTTGGACTGTCATGCCAATTGGGTAATTAACTGACTAATTTTAATGTCTATATTAAGCTTGGTTTGATAGAATTTCAATGGTGCATTGCACAGGTGAGAAAGGTGAAACCAGGTGGTGCACATTGATCATGGAAGCAGATAAAAATTTGTTGGACTTAGCTGGAAGTCTCCTTCAAGTGATTGCCAAGACCCAAGAGAATATTGGGGAGATGCTCAAGATACAGAAAAGGCAGAATGGGATGAAAAAACAGATTTTGCAAGACTCTATTGGTTTGCAAAGGGAGGTGAAAATCCTTATGGGAGCAATCGGCAAAGGGAAGGAAGGTGGATCAGCGATGGGACATTTGTCCAAGCGACCCGATAAGAAACGGTCCAAGCATGAAGACTCAAAGGAAATTGAGTAGGTAATGATGAAGCAGCCAGTGAAATGCTGGAGATGCAGAGGACATCATTTACACCGGAACTATCCGATGAGGGAACATGATGAGGGCAATAGCCACAAAGTTCCTAGACTTCGGGATCAGCTAGAAGCTGAGAACCCACAGGAGAAGTCCATGGAAGCCGAAGGGCTTGGTCTTGAACGTTCAAAGTAAATGATTGAACGTGGGACAAATCTGCAATTTTGAAATTTTGATGAGCAATTGTATATGTATTGTATATATGTAATGGAACATCGAGGACGGTGTTATTCCAAGGGGGAGGGGAATGTAATGTCTCGGTTTTGACCCCGTTTGCATGATGTATATAATGTAAATAATCATGGTGAGGAGCTAAAGGTAAAATCCCCACCATCGATTTGGTTGTGTATGTTTCGGCAATGGGGATAGTTGTCGATGGGATGTCATGCTATCCAGCACATTGTAATGTGGCATCATGTGAACATGCACATCAAATAAAATAAACCACAACCAGCTATGGCAGTGCAACGTTGAATGAAAAGGACATGGTTCCAAAGGATAAGGGGTGAGGGATGTCAAACCTTGGTCTATGGGGGAAAAACCCATGTGTTTCCACCTTGTTGATTTTCCATCTTCCCTTGTAAATCTCTTAAATGTCTTGTTTTGGGTAGTTGAGGCAGTTATTGTTTTTGGGAGTGGGGTGACAGGACTATCAGTCCCTTTCCCACATGCCCACTCCACCCACGACTGCCTTCACTCCCTGTTTGGTCTCCATATTCTCCACGGATCCATTCTCCCCCTTGGTCGGTTGCTCTCACACCTGGTTTGTTTGCCTTCCTCACGCAGAGGTCTATTCATCTTCCTCATGCGGCTGACCTTCGCTGCGACCGCCATCTTATTCATGGTCTATTCATGCTCATGCACAGGGGCTCTGCGTTGGCTTTGCTCATGCCGGGAGCAAGAGGAATCGTGGCTGTTGCTTGGGATTCTTGGGTGCAAGAGTTATTTCACGCTCAGGGGCTGTGTGAAAGTTTCCTTTCTGATTTGTGGCTGTGCATTTGTTTTCCTCTGTGTGTTGCAGTTTGGTGCAAGTTACACT
This sequence comes from Pseudotsuga menziesii, assembly GCA_001517045.1. NCBI lineage: Eukaryota > Viridiplantae > Streptophyta > Pinopsida > Pinales > Pinaceae > Pseudotsuga > Pseudotsuga menziesii. The sequence continues at coordinate 24,949 of LPNX010524153.1, forward strand.
CATGCACAAACTATTTGGGGCGTTTTCCCATGTCGTGAGCCGTGCTCACTGATTACGCTTTGGGACTGTTTTCTCGCCTACATTTTGTTGGTTGTGGTGCTTAAATTCGTTTTGGGCCACTGTGGATTGCTAATCATGTGGTTGAATTTCCCTTGTCTGTCCATGCTGGGAGTTGGCCTCTCCTCTGCTTGTGGACTGTGTGATGTTTCCCAGCCATTCCATTGGGGAATTGTCTGTGCTGTTGGCTGAAATTTCCCTGTTTTGGCACTGTTGATTGCTGCTATCATTCATTGCGTGTTTGTGGCTGCTGGAGTACCTTGGTTTTGGGTTGCAGCTAAGTTGTTTTGGCCATGCTAGGGCCAAGAACAACTCTGGATTTCCTCACGTTCTCTTCACTAGCCTGAGGGATGGGGACGTGACACCAAATTTACTGAGGCCGTTGATATATTAGTGTGTTGGAAATAGGAATTTTCTTAATATAAGTTGTAACTATTGGGTTTCCATGGTATTTCTATTACTTAATTGGTAATTTTCCATGTTGGTCACTATGGGGAGACCCGAGTTTACTGTAATGTACCAACAACACCCCTAGCTCACTGGCCCTTTCGGCAACAGACCGCAGAGCGGCCTGAAGTCTCACCCGAAGTGATCTTGGATGGGTTGGCTGAAGACTCAAGTGTCCTCAACCAGGTTCTGTGGCATCCTAGTGTCTTGCGACTCTTCTTAGCCAGCGGGATCTCTCTGTGCAGCGCTGTCTCTCTTACTCGCTGGCTTTGACAGGGAACAACTATTATCGCATCACGGTCTCTCAGACGATGCGCACACATTCTCTTATACTCTACCCTTCACATGTGATATCTCACACCGCAGCTCCATGGACGATGCGATATCGCCTATCTCTACTGCGATAACTTCTATAGAAAAAGTCAAGGTGACTCTCAAGGCCCGTCAGGTTCTCTCTCTAGGTACAATCGCTCTATTGACCTTCAACAGGGTGTTAAACGATCTTACTTGAATTTTCACAGTTCAACACACTCAACATCAACTATCCTTAGTTTGCTAAACTAAATGCAGTGAAACCACTTAATACTGTAACTATTACTGTGTGAATCAAGCACTAGTAAACTCATATACGGGATACTTAATTCCTTCAACCTACATGTAAACCTCTATGATACTGTTAACTGAAAGATAGATACATTCAACTGTAAGCAAAGTTCATGTAAAGAATGACAGATAGCAGTAAGTAAACACAATCACATGAATCAATCACACAACACACCGATTTTACGTGGTTCACTTCCAGGGTAGAAGCTACGTACACGGGAACTGGTTTATATATTATAACTGAAGAGAGTAAACACAGTTCTGTTGCAACCTCATATGCAACTAGAGATCTTCTGGGTAACGCCGCACACATCCTGGAGCCCTTCTCTCTTAGATCTATTTCTTTCTCTATATTGTCTTCCTCTTACAATATAGTCTTCCTCTCTCTCTCTCAATCCCTGTGGATTGTTGCATTCATGCTCTAGGAGCGAGCTACTGGTTACAGTAAGATAACTATAGACTGAATACAGAACCAGAGCTCAACTCTTACAATATTGGTGACGACTAGCTAATTGTCTATCTGAATGTCTGGCTAGCTAACCTTTTACAATACAAAATACATGCTTTTATAGGTGGCCTGAAGGTCTCGCCATTACAACACTGTGGGCCTCTCCTAACAATGACCCTTAAACCCTAACTATGACAATCAGCATATCTGTATTTGAACTGCTGCTTTCTGTCACACCTCTACTCTCTGTAGTCTTCCACGCTTCCCGGAGTTGACCGTGGGTATCGGTGTCGCTTCCTATGTCTCTTCCCTTCTATCCTTCGTCTTCAATACCTCGGCTCGTTGCTCCTTTACCATTTATGAGGGTAGCTGATCCCTCCTGTCTCGGCCACTGCCTTTAGTGCAGTGGGTGAGCTCTCTCTTCTCGACCGCTGCCTTTAGTGCAGTGGGTGATCTCTCTCTTCTCGGCCACTCAGGTATTGTTATCTTTGAATTACTCGCTCAAAACACCATCTTTTCTTGTAGCTGCGGGACCCTGCTCCAACAGTACCCTAACAGTTACTTGTGGCTCGTCCCTAAGCCACTAACATCTGTTTTTTCTTGCTGTAGCTTCTCCTTGGCTTCCTGCGAAGTCCTTGTAAATTTCTCGCGAAGTCCTGTGACTTCTTTCTCCATAGCTTCGACACACTCTTGTGTCCTTTCAAGCATAGCTTGACTAATGCTGGAGTCTTCTATGTCATCAATTTCACTTCTGCTTGTATTGAACTCCTTAACCTTCTTCTCAACCGCATCGATTAGCTGTGCGATTTGTTCCTGATAGGGTTGAAGCAAGTTATTGAATTGTATCTCTTTTGCCCTCAACCGCTACGCTTCCTGTTGCAAACGGTTCATCTCTGTTGTCTTCTTTTTTTTTCCAGAGCTCATAAGCTCTTGACTTGTTCCTTCATTGTCGCTATGGCCTTTTCTATGTTCTGGATGCTCTGCTACAGTTCTAGTTTAGCTGGGAGCTCATCTAGCTCCGACCTTGTCGTCACCGCATCAGCTAGTAATGACGTTGTGTTATCTATGCAACACTTCATCTGTGTTGAAGTGAGTCTAAAGGCCTCTACAATTGCTTCCTTGTCTTCCTAGGGTGTGCCTGGTGCTCGAGCCTCAAGCTCAACAATCTATGCTTTGTGGTCTTCCTCCATCTTGGTTACTGTCTCCTCCAGAGCCTTTGCTATGTCTGCAATTCTTCTGACTTTATGTGTTAGAGGCATGGTAACCTCTATGTTACACTGGGGTAACTCTACTGCGATGGTCTGTAGGACCTGAGTTAGATCCTGTTCTCTTGCTTCATATGTTTTCAACTCCTCCACCTTTGTATGAAAGCCTGCGGTGAGTTCTGCATTCTGTTGGATCAGCTGGGTGTTCTGTTTATACGTTGAAGCTCTCTATCCCTGAGTTCTACGCTTAGCTACTGCTGGATCATCTATAATTGATCCATGGGGAACTCTACCAAATTAACCTCAACAGGTTGTCTAATCTGTATCTGCACATCCATAATCGAGGAAGGGAATCAGATGCTCCCTGGCGGTATCAACACTGTATTGATGCGATCCTTTGCAACGATTCCCTCACAAGAAATCGACTATGTTGAGCTTTCTCCTGCTGTCACCTTGACTAGCTGAATCTGCATCGTGGCAGTCTTCTCGGTTAACACTTTCAATTCCAAAAGATGCTTATCTATCACACTCTGCAGCTTTTCCTGCGATGTCTGCATCACCTGAAAGGTGTCCTTCATCTCCTCCTTCAAATTTACTGCGATTTGATCATAGTCATCGTCTGTCACTGTAGTCTCTAAAGCTAGTTTTGAGGCTTTGGCTTTTCTCCTCTTCGGTGCCTCTGGTGGCACTTCTTTTGCATCTTTCTTCTTTTGTGCCTCTGGTGGCACTTCTTCCACATCTTTCCTCTTGGAACCCACCTTATATTTTCCTTTGTCTATTTGGTCTATGGGTGGGGTATCTGTGGGTACATTTGCTGCTATGGCATCTTCTAATTCCTTCTTCCATTCTTCACAAAAATCTTTGATGACCTCCTCTATATCCTGTGTGGTCATCCTGAATGAACCATTAGCCTAGTTATCTGTTGTATACCTCTTTGGCCTTAGGAAGATACTATGGTTGTCCGCCATGAAATCAAGTCGATTATCATACATGTCCACAACCTCCATGCTGATCCCCAGTGTCTCCTGAATGACTCTTTTCAATAGGTTATAGTATTCATAGAATACTATCGCATTGAGATTTTTCTTGGCTGGGCTGCTGCTCTCCCATAAGTTTTCATAGCATGTGCCTTGGGGTTCGTCGCCTCGTATTTGTAGAAACTGAGTATGGGGTGGCTCCTTCCACTCAACAAATGCACATAATATGAGCAGCCACGAGAAATGGAAGGGGTGGTTCGGCTCATCCTGTGTTGTCAAACAGTCTTGAAGAAAAATATTTAACAAAAATAAACACCAATTAAACTGTTCACCTTCTGCGAATTGTATGGCAAGGTGAATTACCGATCCTGTGACTTCTTTTGGGAAAACCTTGGTTAATAGTTTGCCTGCAAGTAGACTAGCTGTAAATCTAATTGTATAATCTGCTATTGCTGTGAGGTTATAAGCTCGACCTCCTCTTTGTAGCTTATACTTATTCACTGCTGGTAGCTTGGAATCCTTGCCCTTACTTGATATATGTGTCTGTGGGTCCTTACCGGTCTTGGACAACCCAGTGATGCGGTGTATCAGGTCGATATTCAAGTCAACTCGGTTACCCAACCAGAGGTAACCTCCATGTACATGGGAAAGTAGCACACGCACCACAGCATTGACCTCTCCACCTCATCCAAAATGTGGTATTCTCAACAAATTGAGCAAGCCTGACTGCTCAAGAATCTGGACATGTTCCATAGGAACAAACTCATTTGCATTGGTCCTCGGGTTCTTTTGAATCGTGAGATACTGGTCTGGCCGAAACTGAGGATATGCCTTTCCATCTACGATGTTATAGTCGATAAATTTGATAACAGGGACATATCCTAATAGGTCTCCATCTTTGTTTACACAAGGGTCAATGGCTAGTAGTGGAATAAGAAACTTACCACCCTTGGGAATGGTTAACTCTGGTGCGTCCTCGACTCTCAGCACAATGTATGTTGCTGCCATATGAACTTATTCCTCCTGCTCTGGACTGGACTCTTCTACTATCTGAGCTTGACTCCTCATCCTTGGCGGCTGTCTGACCTGTGATGTACCTACTTTCACAACCTTGGGCGGTGGCATCATAGCAGACGTGAGGCCACCACTCTGGAATCGTCTCACAAGTCTTCTAAAGGTTCCGTCTCGGACAGAAACCACTCGGTGCAATAGTCTAGACTCGCAATGGTTGCCAAATTGGGGAAAACCAGCACTCTGTAACTGAAGTATCTCTGCATAAGGAAAACTCTTCAAATTGCTCTATAGCTCTCAGAAATCGCAAAAGTAACCCTTCTATATGAATGATCTCTATATTTATAACAAAGGTGATAATCTCTGAAGCAACGGTCATCTAGGCTAGACCTGTCGGTAGTATTAATTGCATGGATAAGACAATAGCCATCATTTCGATCCTTATTAATTTCCGAAATCCGATCAAATTTCCCTCGAAACGTGTGTGCAGGCGCCGATCTCATCAAAGATTTTACCAAATCTAGAAAAATCATTATACTGTTGCCAAATCTAGGGCAACGTATACCTGTCGTATCTATATTAACTACTCGTCCGAATGCGAAGTGACTGGCCTTCTGTCCCTTTTCAAAACTGGCTACATGGCATGGGAAAACATCGCCTTGCTGCGATGCCACACCGCATCGTTCTGAACCGAAGTGCTGGCGTGAAGCGCCACAACGTATAAAACTCCGCAAGCATCCTAGGGCTTGTGTGACCAAACTTTTACTTAGAATCTTTTTTTTTTTACCTGCCGGTGTAGACTCATTACCGGTGTGATGCCTCCTTTCAACTACACTGGACATCTGCACTTCCATAAACTATCTGAGCTAGGGCTAAGAGGTGGAGTGGCTATCACTATAAAGCTTAAGCCTACTACCATTAATGAAAGTAGGAAGAAGCTCCCCATTCAGTTTGCTGAGCAGAACGGCACCTCCTTCTGTAACTTGCTGAATCTCATATGGCCCCAACCAATGCGTCTTAAACTTCCCTGGAAAATTAAAAAACTTACTGTTGTAGAGGAGCACTAAGTCTCTTATATGAAAAATCTTGCTCTTGATCTGCTTGTCATGCCAAGCTTTTTCTTGTGCCTTCTGCACTTTCTGATGAAATACTGCGATGAATCTGTCTTCTTCTAAGGCAAGCAGCTGCACTAACCTTTCAGTCATTGTATTTGTATCAGCCATCCCAGTAATGTGAGCAATTCTTAAACTAGGAATAATATATTCCATAGGCATAACAGCCTCTTGTCCATACACCAAGATGAAAGGTGTGTGTCTTGTAAGTTTATTGCATGTGGTCCTGTAAGCCCATAATACAGCATTAACCCTGAGGTCCCAATCATTTCTTTGGCTATTACAGATCTTAGTAAGAGAATTTTCTAGAATCTTGTTAAACGCCTCTACCATACTGTTAAGTCAGTAATTGGTTTCTTCAATTTTGGTTTGTTTCTTCAATTTTGGTTTGATTTTCATTTTATTTGAAGTAACTTTTTGTTTTAAGTAAGATTATTTGTTTCCTTTAGGGACTCTTCAGGAAAAAGAAAAGATTATGGATTTTTATTCATCTTCAGTTTGGTATGCTGATATTGTTCATTTTCTGTTATTTCTGCAATGTCCTGACCATTTAGACAGGAAGGATGCCAGATCTCTGAAACTTAAAGCTACTAAGTACTGTTTGGTAGAGGATCAATTGTTCTGGAAAGATCCAGGAGGTATCTTGCTCAGGTGTTTGGATCAATCTGAAATAGGAGAGGTGATTTCAGAGTCTCATGAAGGAGCCTCTGGAGGGCATAAATATTGGAAAGCAACAGCTTACAAAATCTTGAGAGCTGGATACTATTGGCCTTCCCTATTTGCAGATGTTTATCAGCAGGTAAGGGCCTGTGTTCCTTGTTATAAGTTTGCTGGAAAATAGAAATTATTGTCTCTACCTTTAAATCCTATTGCAGTCAATGCCCCTTTTCAGCAATGGGGTCTGGCTTTATTGGAGAAATAAATCCAGCATCTTTAGGACAACATCACTGGATTATTGCTGCAACAGATTTTTTCACAAAATGGGTGGAAGCCATTCCACAAGGAATGCTACAGATAAGGTAATCATTGATTTCATTGAAGAAAACATCCCGAGTCGGTTTGGCTGTCCACAGAGATTAATAACAGATAATGCAAAGGCATTCAAATCCAAGGCAATGGTGGCCTTCTATGAAAAAAATGGCATCATTCTGAAACACTCAACTCCCTATTATCCTCAGGGAAATGGCCAGGCTAAATCCTCTAACAAGAACATCATCCAGACCATCAAGAAACTGCTGAAGCATAACAAAGGTCTTGGGATTCAATGCTGAAGTATGCACTGTGGGTAGATAGGATTACAGTGAAACAGGCCATTGGCACTTCTCCTTTTCAGTTGATTTATGGTACAAAAGCAGTGTTCCCTGTTCAATTGGGGATTCCAGTTATGAAATTCCTCCAGAATTCCCAAGAGGAACCAGATGATATGCAAAGGAGGATCTTTGAAATGATAGAGTTACAACAAAATAGAGAGAAGGTGGATGAAAAAGCACAACTGTACAGAGCCAAGGTTAAAAACATGTTTGATAGAAACATTAAAGAAAATACTTTCATAGAAGGTGAGATGGTTCTAAGATGGGATGCAAGGAAGGAGAAAAAGGGTAAACATGGTAAGTTTGACAATATTTGTTTTGGTCCTTTTCTGATATCAAAAGTTTTAGAAAACAATACTTTTATCTTGCAGTCCCTGGAAGGTGAGGAGTTGTCCAGCCCTGTGAATGGACGATTCCTCAAACATTTTTACAGTTTATAAGGGCATTTTTCACTGATCATTGTACATACCAGTGTGAGTGAGATAGAATAAAGACTCCATAGCCCAATGGAAGTTTGCATATAGATAGATAGAAGACAGAAGGCACTGGTCTATAGGTTCTTGAAGCCTCACAGGGAGGACTTCATCCCGCAGCTGGAGCCAGATGTTAAGTCAGTAATTGGTTTCTTCAATTTTGGTTTGTTTATTCAATTTTGGTTTGATTTTCATTTTATTTGAAGTAAATTTTTGTTTTAAATAAGATTATTTGTTTCCTTTAGGGACTCTTTTGGTTGTTAGGTGAAGTTTTTTGAACTTAGCTTTTATATTTTGTTTTATAAGTTGAGCCTTTACATTTTGATGGGGTTTTAAAAGTCACTATATCAAAAAAATGGATTCACAAATGATTATTCTGATCACAATAAGGCATGATCACCACTCAAGCAATTTTATAAACTTCATACAAAGTGTCCAAAAGATGAAAAAGAGCGAAAAAATAGCACTAAAGATATTCTTGTAGCGCTGGAGCGAAAAATCACCAAAGGCGCGCTACAAGAATATCGTGGCCTTCCTTTTTCCCTATTTTTAAGCAAAATTTTGTCATGATTTCAATCGATGAATGACTAATCCCATATTGTGAGTTGTTTGATACATGTAAGCATCAGATTTAACATGATTCCAGGTGGTTTTAAGTCGTGAAGCAAATCATGGCCATCATTACTCTTAATGCGGTTTGGTTTGACAGTTAGCTGCAAATATCGGTCTAATATGGCATGATTTGTCATTACATGCACTGTCAAAGGTGAAGGAGGAGATCATGGGTAACCATAATCACTAAAATACTGGATTGTGTCCCTGTAGAGCAGAAGCAAGGTTATGAAGACTAACGGGAAATTAGTGCTTTTCAATTCCACTACTTGCAGTCAAATGAATCATTCAGAGACATCGGTACATTTGAGGAGAAGCATTTAACACCTCAGGATGTGATATTAAACTATTGTAGCTGATCAGTTGGCAGGTATTTCATGATAAATCCCTGTAATTGAAAATTTTGGGTTTTTATCGGTGAGGGCCGTTCTAGAGAAATTGATTGATGGAGAGGATGAAGTATGCTTTTAAATGAGATTTTAACCAAAGAAATAGCTGTTTGAGTCATTTTGAGAAGTTTTGTTGAACAGAGCACTCAAAAATAGCACTAGGTTTGAACTATCAAGTTATTGAAGTTCGAAACGGTCTGAAGTGAAAGTTGTTTATGTTTTAGCACTCAAATTACACCAAAAGCTCTGATACTTATACACATTGAGTTTAACGAGTTGAATGAATAGGATTGTTCGCAAACCTAATGTCATTTTCAATGCTAAGGCTACAGGAAGCTAATGTGAATATATTGCAGAAGATTTTGTTTGCTCATCTACCTTATAAGTAGTCTCCAGTTGAGAAGCCTGTGGTTGGTATTACATTTGCAAAGTCTGGAACTGTGACAAAGTTAATGGTTTTGAAGAATGATGTTGGCATTGATGTACAGGTTTCGATGAGATTCTCTTGTCCAAAGGAATAATATATAAGATACCTAAAGTTGCAGGGAAACCTGGGTTGTTAGATATAGAAGTTAATTGTTTTTAGAAGCAGATGAAGCCAGCAAGGATTTGAATAGTAGATGAAAGCCTAGTATTAGTTTGATGAGCTGAAAGAGATAAGTTTGAGATGAACAATCTGCAATCAATCTAAAAGTGACAACAAAGTTCCTTCATGAAATACCTTTATTGTGCAGAGATGTTCATGATTCATGCTGATAGATTGTAGATATTGATATACAGTTTTGCTCTACAAATTGAAGATGGTCCTTTGTTTAAAAACAGTATGAATGGTAATTAGGTTTCAAATCTTGTGCAGTTAACCTATACACAGACCTAACTTGTATTGTTAAAACAAAATAGCATTAAAGCCCTTGGTGATTTGAATTTTTACACCTTTGGGAATATTTATTTTACCTTTTAAAAAAAATAAACAGGTCTGTCAAGAAATAAGCAGAAAATCAGTCCATAGAGCATCTTCTGAACCCTAAGGCGAGACAGCTTCTAGTTTCTGAAGGAAAAAAGATGGGCGAAAGTGGGCAGAGTGGTAAAGTGAACAGGGGTGAACCCACTAATTTAACTTGGATTGAAAAGCTCCCTGATTGTGCTGAGTTGTTCCAACAGGCGGGTTGGATGGATTTCTTCAGGAGGTTGGATGGGCATAATACAGAGGTGTGTTGTAAGTTTGCTCAAGGTTTAAAAGATGATATGGTAACCTTTGATACTCCCAAATTCAAGATGAGAGTGGAGCTAATTTCAGAAGCAACAAGCATTAAAAATGAGGGTGAACCTTGATTCAAAAATCTTCCTTTTGACTTTGAGCCACAGATATACTTATTACCCAATGTCACTCCTGATTGGAATAAAGGCATCCCTATTCAGTATTTTAGAAAAGAATGGGTTGAGCCAATCAGGATACTACAGAGCTATGTTACTTGTGAGGGTAGGTATGCATATGTATTCAAGTATCACTTTAGATTCCTTCAACACATGGTGGGATTCTCAAAAATGAACCTTCCTTTCTTCTTTTTGAAGAGCCTACAGAAAATTTCCAGTAGGATTAAGCAACATGAAGACGATACATCTCAGTCAATTTTTCATCATGGACTGATCAAGCTAATTATCAGAACTGTGTTGCAGCATGAAGGTAAAACTTGGGAGTTTTTTTCTGTTTTGGTCAGGATTTCATGTCAAACAGGAAGAGCAGCAGCCTAAGAGGCAAACAAACAAAGGGAAGGTGATGATGAAGAAATTAGGTCAGAAAACTAAACCTGCAGACAAAGAGGATGTTAAAGTTGAGAAGGTAGCAGAGCAGGTGAAGGTGAACAGTAAACTCAAAAGGTCTTCAGCTGGCACTACAGGTAGGTATTCATTGTTTTCAAAAGAGGAATTGCAGCTTAGGCAACAGATTCTGAAGAAATTAAGGCTGCTGTTGAAGAAAAGGTTGCTATGCCTGAAGATCAAGTTCAAACCAAACAAAGAAGTCCCATCACCATTTTGTTTGATGATGAAGGATACTTATTGGAGGAGGAACAGCCAGTTGCTAAAGCAAAGCTAAGTGCTGAAAGCTGTAAAGAATTCTTCACTTCAGAGATCAAATCAGTCAAGTCTAATAAGAAAAAGAAGACGGTAACCTCATATTGGAGGCCTAAAACTAGGCCAACCAATAAACTAAGATGGAATATGAAGAGGATACTTAATCCTAAATTGGATTCCAAACAAGAGACTGTTTTGATTGATACTACCTCAAATGAAGAGACAGAAGTTAGTAAAATGGACAGCAAAAACAAAGGAAAATCAGTTGTTAAACCTTCTTCTTCTCAACCTGCAGAGTTAAAAGGATTGTCACAGTCTGCAAAAGAGTTAAGTCATCCTAAGTCTAAATTGTCTGCCATAATCCTTAAAATAAAAATAAACTTTTGAAGCAACAACAAAAGGAAAGAATTGAAATACCACCTATTGAAAGTCAAGAATGGGAAGAAGAAGATGAGCTTATACTCAGAGAAGCAGGTATTTTGAAAGACCTTAGTATTCCTGCTTATTTCATAGACTTGTCAATAAAAGATGCAAATATACCTGAGATCCCTAGTTTTGAACAAAAGAAGAGGACAGGAAGGTCATTTGGCAGAGAGCAAGAAAGCTTGCAGAAAATTATTTAGCAGTATAAACAGCATATGAAATACTTGCACGATGTCAATCATGGGTTAATTAAGGTTAACAGAGGGATTATAGGAGAGCTGCAGGATGTCAAGAATCATTTCCAAGAGCTGTTCGAAGTATCTAAAGAGGTCCTCAAGAGGAAAAGAACTTCTGACATACACTGCAAAAAGCTGGAGAAGACAATCCAGAACCTGCAGCAAAGGAATGAAGACCTTCAAAGAAAGATAGCTGACATGGAAAAGAAACAAAAAAGAACAAAGAAAAAGTCTAAAATGCTAGATGGAATTGCTCTCTTAGCTGAGGCAGCGAGGAAGCTTTGAGATAGTTGTTAAATTAGTTAGTTGTTATGTTTTGATAAACACAATGTTAGTGATTTGCTATTTTTAACATATTTTGTAATTTGTAAATTTATATTTTTACTTTACCTCAGCGAGTAGATGGAGGCAGTTAGGGTTTTAGACCCAACTAATTTTGTAAAGAAACACTATTTAGACAGATTGAGAAGTCATTAGAGAGGTTCGATTTTTGGGAAGCTATCAGGAGGTCTTCAAGCCCAGTTGGTTTTCAGACTTGTTTATGAGTAAGGTACAAAGCTCTTGTATGCAGTGGTTGATGAAACTATGAGATATATATGACTTTTACCCTTCAGATTTATGTATTGGCTTCATTTTCATCTTTTCTAGTTGCTTAAATTGATTAATTCATTGACTAGTTTATGTTTATATTTTGGTAATGCCTGTCATTTATGTTTGAACCTCAATACTGTTTCTGTTGGATCTTTTTAGATATATCATGCATATTGATATTCTATTGCTTATGATTCATTAGTTTCTTTACTTATGGATGTATTCCCTGACTGTTGTCAAAGTTCACAACCAAAAACACATTGCAGAAACCCTAAACCTTAATTTTATTGAGTTTTATATTTGAGTGTGTGTTGGCTTGTTTCTCTGGCCTTAGAAACAATTTCTGGCACAAACATCTTTGGCGTCGTTGCCAGGGACGAAGCTGAAGCATATCTTCCCTGGAATACTTATTAGTTTTCCTGGTTTAAGAGGTGGACTTGAACCAACATTTTGAAGGCTATTTTTCACCAAGTTGTCACAGTGGCTTCTAGAGGAATTGGAACCAGGAGCAGACCTACTTCTCCATTGCAACTTGGTGTGATAGACCCTGAACAAATCTTAAAAAAAACAAGAAAGCTCAGAAGGTCTCAATCTTTACCAGCCTCCCGTGACCCTGACCAGTTGGATGTTTCATTACATTCAGCTAAAACCTCACCTTGGATAAAACCTACCATCCCTGAGAGCACTTTTCAAGTTTTTACCAATCCTGAAACCTTTTTGAAAGCCAAGACTGCTTCTACTGGTAAAATACCTCTCTTTCAGCTGAAAATAGGAAAGATCCTTTTTCAAACAAGTTCTAGTCAAGCTTCCTCATCTTCAAAACCTATCAGTACCAAAATGGCATCCCAAAATCCTCCCATGGATATGATGGACCGCATGGTTGCAGCTAGGTATGCACCCTTAGTCTTACCTCGGCCTTTACATGCATTGCCTGGACATGATTATCAAAAGTATATGCCTAGATTCAATGGACAGGGGGAAACCACTGCTGAAGAACACTGGGAGGCTTTCCTTAGCTATGCTGACAATCAAAACATTGAAATAAAATATGTATGGATGAGGGTATTTGTTCAGAGCCTTGATGGGGATGTAAGGAAGTGGTTCAGAGAGTTGCCTGCCAATTCAATCACAATAATTGAAGAACTTCGTGATCTTTTCCTGAGGAAATGGGGAGACACAAAGGACCACACCTACTATATAACTGAGTTTGGAGCTCTCAGAAGAAAGAAAGATGAGACTGTTGCTGATTTTTCCAAAAGGTTTAACAAAATGTATAGTAAGATTCCAACAGAAATTAAACCTACTGAAACATCAGCTAAGCTTACCTATGCAAATGCTTTTGATCACGAATTTTCTTTATTACTGAGAGAAAGGAGATCTACCACTTTGCTAAACATGCAAGATGCAGCATTAGAGGTAGAGTCCAATTTACTGGCTTCAAACAGACTTAAGAAGGAAACACCCCAGCAGATTTATGAAAGAAAAGGAAAGAAAGAAGTTGTTTCAACAAGTGCTGCTCCTCAGTCTGCAGAAGCCAAAATAGATGAGATGGAAAAGTTAGTAAAGATTCACACTACTAAACTGAATAAACTAGAGCTTGAAAAGAATTCTACCAAGCCTGCTCTAGAAGCTGAAAGGAATCCAAATAACCAAAATCAGTTTAGAAGGCAATTTGATCCCAGATTTATACCAAGAGAGCGCAGGAACAATGATATTCAGCGAGAAATGAGAGAGAATGAAGATCAAAGAGTGCCCCCACCTCTTCAAAATAATGTATCTGATGAAGAAGAAGTTGATGAACAGCTGCTCTTTGAAGAGACTAAGACTGATCAGGATATGAACCACTTTGGAGATGGATTGTCTACAGGTTTTGTCACTAAAGAAGATTTTCTGAATTCAGAATATTATGATGCTGATATGTTTGAAACTGAAGATGATTTAGGCTTAGAAAATACTACTGTATCTGCTGTTGTTCATCAAAATGGACCTAAGAAGACCATAAATCTTAGATCAGGCCCAAAACAAGTGGTCCAAGCCCCCAAGAAGAAGGCTGCTGCTCCTATTGCAAATGCTCCTGCTGCAAATGTTCCTGCTACTAATGTTCCTGCTAAACAAATACCTGATCCTGTTACAAAAAAGAAACAATCTGCAGAAAAATCCAAGAAGAATGCTGAAATTGAGGAGGTAAACAAATCTGTCCAGAATTTTAGTCTGGAGAATGAACTAGGGAAGCTGAAAATTCCTGTACCTTTGACTGAGTTAATAAAGAATCCATCATATAAACAAACAGTTCTAAAAGTGATGAATGTACCCAGTAATCAGCCTGTTTCAGATACAGTTAATTTGCAGGAAGAAAGCCTAAGAATTTTTATTGGATCAGCTCTGGTTGAAAAGACTAAAAATGAAGCGGGTGCTTCTCCTCCCTTTTATATCACCTTGAATGTCCATGACCAAATGATTCACAATTGTCTTTTAGATTCAGGAGCCTCGCACAATTTGATGCCAAAAGTTGTAATGGAAGCCCTGGGCCTCAGTATCACCAAACCTTACCATGATTTATATACCTTTGAATCCCGAGCTATGAAGTGTCTAGGAGTGATTAAAGACATGGTTGTCAGCCTAGCCAAGTTGCCTATGAAAAGCGTGATAATTGATGTTGTAGTAGCTGACATTACACCAAAGTTTGGCTTACTCCTTTCCAGGTCATGGGCTAAGAAGGTTGGGGGAACCTTACAGATGGATCTCTCTTATGCCACCGTTCCTATGTTTGGTGGATAAAATAGAAGATTATACAGAGAACTACAGTTTGCTTACATAGTCACAGATGATAAAAATCCCACTAATCATCCCTTATATTCAGTTGATAAAGATCTGGGAACTTGCATGTTAAATTTCAGTGATGAGGATAATTCTGTTGGGCTATTACAAGTGGAAAAAGATCAGGCAATAAAACACAGTAGAGAAGAAGAAGATGCACTATGGCAGCTGTACTTTGATGGATCCTCATGTAAAGAGGGTGCTGGAGCTGGAGTCCTACTCATTTCTCCTGGAGGTGAAATTGTGAAACTCATGTATAAGCTGGAGTTTGTTACCACTAACAACACTGCTGAGTATGAAGCTCTGTTACTGGGGCTGAAAGCTGCTAAAGGCTTAGGCATTTAGCAAATTGCTGCATTTGGAGACTCCGAGCTGATTGTTCAATAGGTGAAGAACAACTATCAAGTAAAGCAGGGTTTGCTGAAAATATACAAGAATGAGGTATGGCATATGCTGGACAATTATTTTGTAGCATTTAATATCACTCATATTCCAAGGAATCATAATGAGACTGCAGATGCATTAGCTTTGGCTGCCTCATACTTCAGAATCCCTAAAACTACTCAGCTAAGGTATCCCATAGAAGTAAGGTACAGACCTTGTGTACCGGATAATGTGAAGCACTGGAGGGTATTTGAAGATGACATTGAAATCAAAAAATTTCTTGAGCTTACAGATGAGTTTACTAAAGCCCAAATTGATCAAGAAGAAGATGAAGGGGATGAATCTGCTGAAAATGAATCTGCTGAAAATGAGTCTGTTGAAAGTAAGTTTGTTGAACATGAAATAGCAGGTCATAAAATCATTGAGTTGAAAAGAAATTTCATTCAAAAAGGTCTAGTACCTTTAGAAAGAATATTTACAAAAGATGACACACCATCAAAGCCAGTGGTTCAATCTTCAGAAGACAATGTAGTGGACTGCAATATTGGTTTAGAAGAACACCCAAAAATGGTAAAAATTTCTAAATCTCTGGCAGCTGAACAAAGAAGTAGATATATCAAGCTTCTGAAGGAACATGTATATGTGTTTGCTTGGTCTTATGAAGAGCTAAGAACCTGTGATACAGTAATTATTCAGCACAAGGTTCCTTTGAATCCCAATGTCAAGCCTTTCCGACAGAAACTGAGAAGGATCAATCCAGCTTTGTTTCCTGTGATTGAAAAGGAAGTAAAGAAGCTGCTGGATGCAAATATAATAGTGCCTCTTAGGTATTCTTCCTAGGTTGCAAATCTGGTTCCTGTCAGAAAGAAGAATGGGGAAATAAGATTATGTGTTGACTTCATAAATCTGAATAGGTCATCATTCAAAGATAACTATCCTCTCCCCAAGATTGAACAGGTTTTGCAGCAAGTGGTTGGAGCTCAGAGGATATCTATGGTGGATGGTTTCTCAGGATACAATCAGATTGCCATGCACCCTGATGACAAGGAAAAGACAGCCTTTACAACCCCCTGGGGTACATTCATGTATGACAAGATGCCCTTTGGCCTAATGAATGCTGGAGCAACATTTCAGAGAGCAATGGACATTGCCTTTGTTGGGGAAAAAGATAAGTTTGTGGTTATATATCTTGATGATATTACTGTATTCTCAAAATCTAATGATGAACACTTGAAACAATTGAGACAAACCTTCCAAAAATGCAGAAAATTTGGTCTGTCCATGAACCCCAAAAAGTCACATTTTGCTGTGCAAGAAGGCATATTACTTGGTCACCTGGTGTCTGCTAATGGCATCAGAATAGATCCTGAAAGAGTAAAAGCAATATTGAAGATTAGTTTACCCAGGAGAAAAAAAGATGTTCAGTCATTCACTGGCAAGATCAATTTTCTGCGGTGGTTTATTCCCAATTTTGCTGAAACCATCAAGAAAATCACAGCCATGTTGAAGAAAGATCAGGAAGTGAGATGGACTTCTGAGGCAAAGGTAGCATTTGAGAAAATCAAGGTAGCTCTGACTGAAGCACCTGTGTTGGTAAGTCCTGATTTTACCAAGGAATTCCTTACTTTTTCTTTTGCATCAGAAGATACTATTGCAGCTATTTTACTTCAAAAGAATAAAGAAGGATTGGAACAGCCTATTGCTTTTTTCAGCAAAACCCTCAGAGATTCTGAGCTGAAATACAGTATATTGGAGAAGCAAGCTTATGCTCTGGTGAAAGCTCTGAAATTTTTCATAATTTATGTCCTACATTCAAAGGTTGTTTCATTTGTTCCAAATTCTGTAGTGAGGGATGTCTTGACACAGCCCGACAGTGAAGGAAAGAGAGGGAAATGGATTGCAAAGATTATGGAGTACGATGTGGAAATCAGACCTACTAAGCTTGTCAAGGGACAAGGTTTGGCCAGGCTGCTGGATGACTCAAATTGTCAAGCTCTAGGACTGCATGTCATGGCTTAAGAATCAGTTCCTGAAGAAGACCAAGCACTTCAGGAAAAAGAAAAGATTATGGATTTTTATTCATCTTCAGTTTGGTATGCTGATATTGTTCATTTTCTGTTATTTCTGCAATGTCCTGATGATTTAGATAGGAAGGATGCCAGATCTCTGAAACTTAAAGCTACTAAGTACTGTTTGGTAGAGGATCAATTGTTCTGGAAAGATCCAGGAGGTATCTTGCTCAGGTGTTTGGATCAATCTGAAATAGGAGAGGTGATTTCAGAGTCTCATGAAGGAGCCTGTGGAGGGCATAAATATTGGAAAGCAATAGCTTACAAAATCTTGAGAGCCGGATACTATTGGCCTTCCCTGTTTGCAGATGTTTATCAGCAGGAAAGGGCCTGTGTTCCTTGTTTAGAAGTTTGCTGGAAAACAGAAATTATTGTCTCTACCTTTAAATCCTATTGTAGTCAATGCCCGTTTTCAGCAATGGGGTCTGGACTTTATTGGAGAAATAAATCCAGCATCTTCAGGACAGCATCACTGGATTCTTACTGCAACAGATTTTTTCACAAAATGGGTGGAAGCCATTCCCACAAGGAATGCTACAGATAAGGTAATCATGGATCTCATTGAAGAAAACATCCTGAGTCGGTTTGGCTATCCACAGAGATTAATAACAGATAATGCAAAGGCATTCAAATCCAAGGCAATGGTGGCATTCTGTGAAAAAAATGGCATCATTCTGAAACACTCAACTCCCTATTATCCTCAGGGAAATGGCCAGGATGAATCCTCTAACAAGAACATCATCCCGAGCATCAAGAAACTGCTGAAGCATAACAAAAGGTCTTGGGATTCAATGCTGAAGTATGCATTGTGGGCAGATAGGATTACAATAAAACAAGCCATTGGCACTTCTCCTTTTCAGCTGATTTATGGTACAGAAGCAGTGTTCCCTGTTCAATTGGGGATTCCAGTTATGAAATTCCTCCAGAATTCCCAAGAGGAACCAAATGATATGCAAAGGAGGATCTTTGAAATGATAGAGTTACAACAAAATAGAGAGAAGGTGGATGAAAAAGCACAACTGTACAGAGCCAAGGTTAAAAACATGTTTGATAGAAACATTAAAGAAAATACTTTCACAGAAGGTGCGATGGTTCTAAGATGGGATGCAAGGAAGGAGCAAAAGGGTAAACATGGTAAGTTTGACAATATTTGGTTTGGTCCTTTTCTGATATCAAAAGTTTTAGAAAACAATACTTTTATCTTGCAGTCACTGGAAGGTGAGGAGTTGTCCAGCCCTGTGAATGGACGATTCCTCAAACATTTTTACAGTTTATAAGGGCATTTTTCACTGATCATTGTACATACCGGTGTGAGTGAGATAGAATAAAGACTCCATAGCCCAATGGAATTTTGCAGATAGATAGATAGAAGACAGAAGGCACTGGTCTACAGGTTCTTGAAGCCTCACAAGGAGGACTTCATCCCGCAGCTGGAGCCAGATGTTAAGTCAGTAATTCGTTTCTTCAATTTTGGTTTGTTTCTTCAATTTTGGTTTGATTTTCATTTTATTTGAAGTAAATTTTTGTTTTAAATAAGATTATTTTTTTCCTTTAAGGACTCTTTTGGTTGTTAGGTGAATTTTTTTGAACTTAGCTTTTATATTTTGTTTTATAAGTTGAGCCTTTACATTTTGATGGGGTTTTAAAAGTCACTATATAAAAAAAATGGATTCACAAATGATTATTCTTATCACAATAAGGCATGATCACCACTCAAGCAGTTTTATAAACTTCATACAAAGTGTCCAAAAGCTGAAAAAGAGCAAAAAAATAGCACTAAAGATATTCTTGTAGCACTGGAGCGAAAAATCACCAAAGGCGCGCTACAAGAATATCGCGGCCTTCTTTTTTCCCGATTTTTAAGCAAAATTTTGTCATGATTTCAATCGGTGAATGACTAATCCCATATTGTGAGTTGTTTGATACGAGTAAGCTTCAAATTTAACATGATTCCAGGTGGTTTTAAGTCGTGAAGCAAATCATGGCCATCATTACTCTTAATGCAGTTTGGTTTAATAGTTAGCAGCAAATATCGGTCTAATATGGCATGATTTGTCATTACATGCACTATCAAAGGTGAAGGAGGAGATCGTGGGTAACCATAATCGCTAAAATACTGGATTGTGTCCTTGTAGAGCAGAAGCAAGGTTATGAAGACTAACGGGAAATTAGGGCTTTTCAATTCCACTACTTGCAGTCAAATGAATCATTGAGAGACATCGGTACATTCGAGGAGAAGCATTTAACACCTCAGGACGTGAGATTAAACTATTGCAGCTGATCAATTGGCAGTTATTTCATGATAAATCCCTGTAATTGAAAATTTGGGGTTTTTATCAGTGAGGGTCGTTCTAGAGAAATTGATTGATGGAGAGGATGAATTATGCTTTTAAATGAGATTTTAACCAAAGAAATAGCTATTTGAGTCATTTTGAGAAGTTTTGTTGAACAGAGCACTAAAAAATAGCCCTAGGTTTGAACTATCCAGTTATTGACGTTCGAAACGGTCTAAAGTGAAAGCTGTTTATGTTTTAGCACTCAAATTACACCAAAAGATCTGATACTTATACACATTGAGTCTAACGAGTTGAATGAATAGGATTGTTGGAAGACCTAATTTCATTTTCAGTGCTAAGGCTATAGGATGCTAATGTGAATATATTGCAGAAGATTTTGTTTGCTCATCTACCTTACAAGTAGTCTCTAGTTGAGAAGCCTGTGGTTGGTATTACATTTGCAAAGTCTGGAACTGTGACAAAGTCAATGGTTTTGAAGAATGATGTTGGCATTGATGCACAGGGTTCGATGAGAGTCTCTTGTCCAAAGGAATAATATATATGATACCTAAAGTTGCAGGGAAACCTGGGTTGTTAGATATAGAAGTTAATTGTTTTTAGAAGCAGATGAAGGCAGCAAGGATTTGAATAGTAGATGAAAGCCTAGTATCAATTTGATGAGCTGAAAGAGATAAGTTTGAGATGAACGATCTGCAATCAATATAAAAGTGACAATAGAGTTCCTTCATGAAATACCTTTATTGTGCAGAGATGTTCATGATTCATGCTGACAGATTGTAGATACTGATATACAGTTTTGCTCTACAAATTGAAGATGGTCCTTTGTTTAAAAACAGTCTGAATGGTAATTAGGTTACAAATCTTGTGTAGTTAACCTATACACATACCTAACTTGTATTGTTAAAAGAAAAGAGCATTGAAGCCCTCGGTGATTTGAATTTTTCCACTTTTGGGAAGATTTATTTTACCTTTAAAAAAAAATAAACAGGTCTGTCAAGAAATAAGCAGAAAATCAGTCCATAGAGCATCTTCTGAACCCTAAGGCCAGACAACTTCTAGTTTCTAAAGGAAAAAAGATGGGCAAAAGTGGCAAGAGTGGTAAAGTGAACAGGGCTGAACCCACTGATTTAACTTGGATTGAAAAGCTCCCTGATTGTACTGAGTTGTTCCAATAGGCAGGTTGGATGGATTTATTCAGGAGGTTAGATGGGCATAATACAGAGGTGTCTTGTAAGTTTTCTCAAGGTCTAAAAGATGATATGGTAACCTTTGATACTCTCAACTTCAAGCTGATAGTGGAGCTAATTTCAGAAGCAACAAGCATTAAAAATGAGGGTGAACCTTGGTTCAAAAAGCTTCCTTTTGACTTTGAGCCACAGAGATACTTATTACCCAATGTCACTCCTGATTGGAATAAAGGCATCCCTATTGAGAATTTTAGAAAAGAATGGGTTGAGCCAATCAGCATACTACAGAGCTATGTTACTTGTGAGGGTAGGTATGCATATGTATTCAAGTATCACTTTAGATTCCTTCAACACATGGTGGGAGTCTCAAAAACGAACCTGCCTTTCTTCTTTTTGAAGAGCCTGCAGAAAATGTCCAGTAGGATTAAGAAACATGAAGACCATACATATCAGTCAATTTTTCATCATGGACTGATCAAGCTAATCGTCAGAACTGTGTTGCAGCATGAAGGTAAAACTTGGGAGTTTTTTTCTGTTTTGGTCAGGATTTCATGTCAAATAGGAAGAGCAGCAGCCTAAGAGGCAAACAGACAAAGGGAAGGTGATGATGAGGAAATTAGGTCAGAAAGCTAAACCTGCAGACAAAGAGGATGTTGAAGTTGAGAAGGTAGCAGTGCAGGTGAAGGTGGACAGTAAACTCAAAAGGTCTTCAGCTGGCACTATAGGCAGGTATTCATTGTTTTCAAAAGAGGAATTGCACCTTAGGAAGCAGTTGACACCAGCAGCAGATTCTGAAGAAATTAAGGCTGCTGTTGAAGAAAAGGTTGCTATGCCTAAAGATGAAGTTCAAACCAAACAAAGAAGTCCCATCACCATTTTGTCTGATGATGAAGGATACTTATTAGAGGAGGAATAGCCAGTTGCTAAAGCAGAGCTAAGTGCTGAAACCTGTAAAAAATTCTTCACTTCAGAGATCAAATCAGTCAAGTCTAATAAGAAAAAGAAGACTGTAAAATCATATTGGAGGCCTAAAACTAGGCCAACCAATAAACTAAGATGGAATATGAAGAGGATACTTAATCCTAAATTGGATTCCAAACAAGAGATTGTTTTGATTGATACTACCTCGAATGAAGAGACAAAAGTTAGTAAAATGGACAGAAAAAACAAAGGAAAATCAGTTGTTAAAACTTCTTCTTCTCAACCTGCAGAGTTAAAAGGATTGTCACAGTCTGCAAAAGATTTAAGTCAGCCTAAGTCTGAATTGTCTGCCATAATCCTTAAAATAAAAAATAAACTTTTGAAGCAACAGCAAAAGGAAAGAACTGAAATACCACCCGTTGAAAGTCAAGAATGGGAAGAAGAAGATGAGCTTATACTCAGAGAAGCGGGTATTTTGAAAGACCCTAGTATTCCTGCTGATTTCACAGACTTGTCAATAAAAGATGCAAATATACCTGAGATCCCTAGTTTTGAACAAAAGAAGAGGACAAGAAGGTCAGTTGGCAGAGAGCAAGAAAGCTTGCAGAAAATTATTCAGCAGTATAAACAACATATGAAATACTTGCAGGATGTCAATGATGGGTTAATGAAGGTTAACAGAGGGATTATAGGAGAGCTGCAGGATGTCAATAATATTTTCCAAGAGCTGTCCGAAGTATCTAAAGAGGTCCTCAAGAGGAAAAGAACTTCTGACATACACTGCAAAAAGCTGGAGAAGACAGTCCAGAACCTGCAACAAAGGAATGAAGACCTTCAGAGAAAGATAGCTGACATGGAAAAGAAACAAAAAATAACAAAGAAAAAGTCTAAAATGCTAGATGGAATTTCTCTCTTAGCTGAGGCAGCGAGGAAGATTTGAGATAGTTGTTCAATTAGTTAGTTGTTATGTTTTGATAAACACAATGTTAGTGATTTGCTATTTTTAACATATTTTGTAATTTGTAAATTTATACTTTTACTTTACCTCAGCGAGTAGATGGAGGCAGTTAGGGTTTTAGACCCAATTGATTTTGTAAAGAAACACTATTTAGACAGATTGAGAAGTCATTAGAGAGGTTCGATTTTTGGGAAGTTATCAGGAGGTCTTCAAGCCCAGTTGGTTTTTAGACTTGTTTATGAGTAAGGTACAAAGCTCTTGTATGCAGTGGTTGATGAAACTATGAGATATATATGACTTTTACCCTTCAGATTTATGTATTGGATTCATTTTCATCTTATCTAGTTGCATAAATTGATAGATTCATTGACCGGTTTATGTTTATATTCTGGTAATACCTGTCATTTATGTTTGAACCTCAATACTGTTTTCATTGGATCTTTTTAGATATATCATGCATCTTCAGCTTCTATTGCTTATGATTCAGTAGTTGCCTTACTTATGAATGTATTCCCCGACTCTTCTCAAATTTCACAACCAAAAACACATTGCAGAAACCCTAAACCTTAATTTTATTGAGTTTTATATTTGAGTGTGTGTTGGCTTGTTTCTCTGGCCTTAGAAACAATTTCTGGCACAAACACGTACCATTAGCTTGTGGGTGGTAGGGAGTGCTCTTATGGTGCTGTATCTGGAATTCCTCCGTCAAGGCCTCAATAGTGTGGTTCAAAAAATGTGTGCCTTGATCACTCATCAAAATTACTGGGCATTGAAATATACTAATGATGTTTTCAAAAATGAACTGTGCAGTTGTAGCAGCATCACAATTCCTTACCGCTTTAGCCTCTGCCCACCTGATGAGGTACTTTATTCCGGTGATGATGTATCTCACACCAGTTCATTTTCCTGGTGGGTTGATAGGACCCACAAAGTCTATATCCCACTTGTCAAATGCGCGCAGCGTAATCTGTGGTCACAGATGCATTTTGTCTCTTTGCGAAGGTTTTCCTACCCTCTGGCAGATATCACAGCATCTGCAAAACTCCTTAGTGTTGCTGTGCAAAGTAGGCCACCATAATCCTGCAGCTAGGATTTTCTGAGCAGTCGGCTTTCCTGCTGTAGACATTCAAGCCAGCAGTAGATTTATTTTACCCACAACAATTATCAATTGATCATGCAAAATTGCTAACAATGGAGACTGAATATGGAGCTGTAACACAAAATTATATTAACTGAGTGTACAATAGCCAACCCTGTAATAACATAGGTTGTTGAATATATAGAATACATCAATATGTTGAATGCATAAGGAGGCATCCAAAACTAGCGTAAAGCAGGCTTACTCAAAATAGGCAAATCCCCCATAGATGTAAAAAGATGATCCCAAATCTGTCATGGAGCTCACGAATTGGCAAGGGCGCATGGGCAAGCTAAAGAGTGGTGGAATGGCAGCTCATACATGCTTTTGCATGGAGAAATGAGTGGAGGATGAAGAGGACAAAAAACTAGTTCACCTCACCTAGTCTTGCTTTCCTATGTGCCTTAAAACAATGAAAAAGCAGGCAGTAAAGAAAAAAAAGCAGATAGGCACCGAGGAGGCTAGGAATAAAGAATATTTGATTCCTAAGGCTTTCTCAAGTGCTACATGTGTCAAGTATGGAAATTTTGACCTCTATGGATAAGCAATTAGCAACTTGCACAAGGTGGGACACATGAACTAGGAAAATAAGACAGAAATATTGAAATTAATGTCTAAGTGGGTAAACTATGGGTTGATTATTCTAACACCCCCCCTTAAGCCTGACTTTATGAGTAATAAATCAAAAATATAGGGCCTAGAAACAAGGCTTAGTCATCCTTTTACATACTGCAAGTCCATACAACCAAGGAAAGAGGCAAAACCAACTTGGAAAAATCCTCCCTTAAACATGGACTGTAAAACAAAATTGTAGAATCTTGTCTCCACTCATGCCTTTACAGCATGATCAGAAATCCCCAGCAGTGATTTGAGATTGCTGAAGGTATTCTCACAAAATTCTTTGGTGAAGATATCAACTACTTTTTCTGAAGATGAACAGAATAGTAGGTGAATGGTGCCATCATGCACAAGCTCTCTGATGTAGTGCATGTGAATCTCAATGTGTCTGGTTCTCTGCTTCTGAACTGGATCCTTGCAGATTCGAATGGTACTCTGGTTATCACAATATATAGTAGTTGAGTACTCAGGTTCGAAACCACATTCTCCAAGTAAACCCTGCAACCATAAACACTGAGTTGCCGCATTAACAACTCCTCTATACTCAGCTTCTGTAGATGAGAGTGCAATGGCACTCTGTTTCTTGCTTGACCAACTGATTGGCCCTTCTGCAAGCATGAACACATAAACTAAAGTGGAATTTCTGTCTGTGCTATCACCTTCCCAATCACTGTCAGTAAATCGAACCAAATCAAGGTCAAAATTGGCTTTATAGAAGATCCCATGTGTCCTTGTTCCCTGAACAAAGTTAAGGATCCTTTTGGCTACTTTCCAATGGATCTCATGAGGATGATCCATGAATCTAGAAGCCACACTTACTACATAACAAAAATCAGGTCGAGTATGTGTCAGATACAATAAAAATACAATCAATTGTCTATATAGTGTATTGTTTACCATCAGTGGAGAATCATCTTCCTCCAGCTTCACTCCAGAAAGGAAAGGAGTTTTGCTTGCTTTGCAATCTTTCATTCTGAATTTGATCAGAAAATCCAAGGCATACTTTGACTAGTGTACCTTGATTCCAGCTTTGTATTGAGAGATCTCAAGCCCCAAAAATTGACTTAAGAGCCCCAAATCTGTCATGGAGAAGGCTTGGTTCATAGCTCCTTTTAAGGAAGCAATCTCAGCCTGTGAGCTTCCTGTAATGAGGAGGTCATCAACATATAACACACTGATCATTAATGAACCATTAACTAACTTCAGATAGACATTCAGATCTGATTTGCACCGAACAAAATTCAGAGATAGCAAGAAGCTATCTATCTTGGCATACCAAGCCCTGGGGGCTTGCTTTAGCCCATACAATGACTTTCTCAACCTGCACACAAGAGAAGTGTTAGTAGAAAAACCTTGAGGCTGCTGTATATATATCTCCTTAGTAATATCTCCATTTAGGAAGGCACACTTTACATCCATATGATGTACCTCCCATTGCCTTGAGGCTGCAATGGCTAGAGCTAGCCTGATGGAATCCATCTTTGCCACTGGGGAAAAGGTCTCATTGTAATCGATGCCATGAACCTATGAGTAGCCTTTAGATACCAATATAGCCTTGTATTTTAGTGGTGAACCATCAGCAGCAAATTTGTTCTTATAGACCCACTTACACTGGACTAACTTTCTTCCTGGAGGAAGATCCACTAGCTCCCATGTGTTGCTCTTCTGGAGTGAGTTGAACTCCTCCTTCATGGATGTTTGCCATCTTGGATCTCCTGCTACTTCTTCATATGTTTTAGGATCAGAATCCACCATCAAATAGCATTTTTCAGCAAACATAGGATCCTTCATGCAAAGACCACTCTCAAATTGAGATCTAGTCCTCCTTGGGTCATTGGGATCCCCAGCTAGCTCTCCTGCTGCATGTAGTGTCTTGGATGCCCATTTAGGCCTTGTGGGGATTTTTGGGTCTAAAATAAACTCATCTCCATCAGACAAATTAGAATCAGCATGTTCAACAAACTCTTTACTTACTTCTTGAGGTTCAGGTGGTGAAGAGGCTTCACCAACTTCCACTGCTACAAGGGGTTCTTCTTCAAACTGAACACACCTTTCAATGAAGGCTTTGTTTGTGATAAAATTTATAAACTTGTACCCTTTTGAATATTTAGAGTATCCCACAAAAATACACTCTTGGCTTTGGGGCTGCAAATCCTTCCTCTTCTCTGTTGGGATTCTAGCCCAAGCCTTTGAGCCAGAAATCCTGAAATGGGTCACATATGGCTTGTGCCCACTCCATGATTCGAAGGGAGTCATGCCATAAAGATATTTGTGAGGCACCCTATTCTAGATATAGGCTGCACAGTTGATAGCTTCAGCCCAGTACTTTGGTGGAAAAGTTTTGGCCTCCATCATGCATGTTGCCATCTCCTTGAGTGATTTGTTCTTCCTCTCAGCAACACCATTTTGTTGTGGTGTGTAGGGGATAGAATGCTACATATGAATACCTGCATCTGCACAATAGTTAATAAAATCAGACTTGACATACTCACCACCATTGTCATATCTGAGGACCTTGAGTTTCCTTCCACACTGGTTTTCAACC
>LPNX010524157.1:2640-22640 GCA_001517045.1 Pseudotsuga menziesii
TAAATAGTTTTATGGCCTTTTGGCGGCATTTTAGGCCTTTTGGAGGCTTTTAGTGGGATTTTCAAGGAAATATGGTAGGTAAATGGATCAATGAGCCATGAAATGGGGTGGATGAGGTAGTTAACCATTTTTGGGTGTTAACAGAGCATAACTGGATTAAAACCAACTGGAAATTTTGGTTGAATAATTGGTCAGTGAGGGTTTCTTTGGATTCGAAATGGCTCGAACAAACCAGTGCAGGACAGAATTGGCCAACTAGTCTAAACTATGGACCCCACATGGGGTGAAATGGTTTGATCTGTCTAGTTCTATTGAAATTGTGCCTATAGTATCCAGCTGCTTTTATTGACCCAACAAGCCTTGTAAATATGTTTTAAGCCTCCACCTATTCAGCAAACCTTGTGGACAAAGCTTTGTAATCATATTTCCAACTTATCTATTTTCTTCGCAAAGTTTCTAACTTTCCTTCACATAAACTGGCATAGAGGATATTTACACTTCCTAGAAAGAAAGCTATGCATGTAAGTATCGTGGTCCTCTAGGCCAGTGGCCTCATGGATGGTTTAATAAAAAATTTATTCTCTTATATTCTTGTATTCTGTTATCCAGGATATAATTATGGCATCTTTACTAATTTTAACATTCATCCAAGCTTTTTGCTATCCTATGCAAAATTTTCATTCTTAAATTAAAAATCTTGGCAAATTCATGTCTCTGTACATATGTAGGCCTCATAATTGTTTGAATACTTCAATCTTGTACCTTAATCATTAAATAATTTGGATCGAATATCCCCTATCAATGTGAATGCGTTTGGATGTAGGTTGGGTTGTTGGGAATAATGATTTCCACCCACTCCATTTAGGTCCAATTCTTGTAAGTGACATGATTATCTTGTTGAGTCTCTATGTATGTGTGTTACCGAAGAGAAAACCATTTTTTATATTCACATCAGAACAACTACTCACAGATTAAGGGATTTACAAGTCTTTGATAGATTCAATTTGGTCCATTTTTGTGAATGTGAGGTAGTTATGGGAACAATTTAGGACTATCCATGTTGTCCTTCTAGAGTAGAAAATGGAAAAATATGAGGTATGTAAAATCTAAGACAAGAAATATTGGTTGCGTTGAGTGGAGTTTGGACCTCATACCAGCCGTATACTTCCAATGATGGGATGATATGGACAAACACAACACCTTTTGGGCACCTTTAAGGGGGAATTTGTGCAATAGTAATGAAGCATAATATATGTTACTTGGGCATTGAGATGACCATATGAGGCCGCATAGCCAAATAAGATTATGTTATATGCATATTTTGGGAACTATTTCTCCCTTCTTCCTGCATTTGGATAATATCTAGCTTATTGCATATATTTAAAGGGAGCCATTTTTATGTATAAGATTTTATCCATAGAAAATGTAAGATTTGATTAAGTTAATAATAATATGATTTGAAGGAGAAATTCCCTGTGTGTGTAACTGTTTTACACATCTGCTATTTTCTTTCTAGCTATTGTGTGACTCGTGTTAGGTGAATAAATTATATTTATGAAAAAAATAACATGTTGTTTGATTGCGAACATAAGGACAGTAGTCACCTAGGGATCAGAATTTTTATAAAAAATCATCGTAGATCCACATATACCCACATATGTTAGTTTGTATTTTTTTAAAGTCAAGTATTCATGGTATATAGAGATAATGGAAGCATTATTTCATGGATTTCATGTGTCTTTGTGAGGAAAATAAGATCATGCTTAGAATTAACATATTGAAAAGCACATGGAAAGGAACAAATTGTGAAATTTATCAATTAGCCATCTGAGGTGCGACAACACCAAAGGTGGAGAATCACAAATCAATTCTGTGGGTGTGACAACTACAAAGGTGGGGAAGCACAAATCACTTCCATAAATTATTGAATAACCGTTTATTTGTTGTCCTCTTTAGTGGCCACTACTTGTGCTTGATCATGATTAAACTCAAATTGGAGGCTTGTAAGATCCTTGTCTAGATAGATATTGTTAGGGAGAAACAAGAGCCTCTTTTTAGCCCATAGAACTTGGAAGTGATAGACCTAGAATTTTATGTCACCCGAGCTATTTCCAAATTAATATGTTCTAGTTCAAGAGAATCATGGAGAAACACTTGACCAGTCTGTAAGGGATCGAATGAGAAAGGGAGACCATTTGAGGCCAAGTTCCTTGGAATGCCTGTATTTCTCTTTGAAATTTTTCACCACAACCAATTCAACAAGAGGTGGCACCTTGCTCCATCTACCAACATGTAATCCTGTGCTATGTTTAGCAATTTTATTCTTAATGTACTGTTGATGAGCTATATTTTTCTCATTAAAATTCTCTTGTTGAACAAGGATCTAAATTTTCCTATTATTCAGGTCTTAAATTTCATTTTTTAAAATTTGGATCCCTTCAGCTGGGGGTAAAAGATAAAACATTGACACTAAAAGAGTGACTATGATAACATTGTGTAATTTTACTAAAACTTTGATGACTTCTAACGATGGATCAAGGGTAATGTTTAATGTTGTTTATTCCAATGAAATTTACATGTTTGTTGTATTTATGATGTCCACTAAATGATTTATTTTAATTTTTCAAAACCTATACATTTAATACTTTGGTGTTTATCAAATATACATTTCCCTTCTGACCGACCAACGTTTCAGAATGTGGACAGTGGAATCCATTCTATGGAATGGGGGAAACTTGGATTTGGTCTAGATCATCCCTAGATAAAAGAATGCAACTTTCCTTAACCAAATAAGAATGTCTGTTGAAAGTGTGAGTTTTGTCTAAGAGGAAGTAATAATTACTTTGGCCCCACAAGGTATTAAATTCCTTCATATGGACTAACCACTAGGATTTGGTCGTCTAAGGAGGTTACATCCATTTAGTGAATTATTCTTTTACCATGCTTCTTAGATGGGACTGCTTAATTTTTTTCTTTCTAATAACAAGGTGTACCAGAATTGAGGGACTTTGTACATATGTGATTTATCATTTGTTTCTTACTATAAAAAATTATGGTTTTCTACGTTAGGATTTGAAGGAAACTTCTTGATCTTTGATAAACAACTACAATTTATTGATTTATGCATTTTCACTTCGAGCTAGTTCATTCTTCTCATTACTTTAGAGTAATCCATATGATCATTAGAGAAAAATAGAAGAAACCTTTAATGTTGGGGAAGGATCTATGGATAGTCAGTTGTTATTAAAGTAGGTATTGCCTCTTGTCCCTTTTTCCAATGTGTATCTTTTCTCAACTTGTTAACTATGATAGAAACTCATCATTGTCATGTATTATGTCTAATAATTATATTGTTGCAAAAAATTATGACAACAACTATAGAGCAAGGACCCCACTATGTTAAATATACCATGTTATGTGCTAGCCCAGGCTGTACACTACTACACGCTATTATTCTAAGTTTTATTGGTTCATGCCAATGAGTTTTTTTTTATCAGGGATTTGTGCCTGGGTAATTATTAGGACATTGGTGGTTAAGTGGCACAACTCTTGCCTTTCTATTGCATCATTGTACTTACATATTGTACAATTTGGTTAGCTTGTTAGCAAATAGTTTTGTTAGACACTTAGTTATGCTTCTTCCCATTTGATTTTGCACTCTCACATTGTTTTTGGATTGGTTTTAACATTTAGTCTTATTGAAATAATTTTGTGGTCATTTTTTGGACATTCCTAATATTATACACACACACACACACACACACACACACACACACACACACACACACACACACACACACACACACACACACACAATGTGGCATGACTCTTGGTTTTACAAAAAATTTCACATTCTTGAACATATTCATATTCCTATCCTATAGGAATGTAATAATCTGGATTTATATTTCAATCAATCACTTAGCCAAACTGACATCCTATGGGAAAATTTGTTGAGTATGGATTTTTGTTAGTCTCAGTTTTTAGATTCAAGGTTCCTTTTGGTGACTGAGTTTCCTCTAGAACGA
The DNA here is from genome assembly GCA_001517045.1 of Pseudotsuga menziesii. Lineage (NCBI taxonomy): Eukaryota > Viridiplantae > Streptophyta > Pinopsida > Pinales > Pinaceae > Pseudotsuga > Pseudotsuga menziesii. The sequence continues at coordinate 6,669 of LPNX010524157.1, forward strand.
GGACTTTTTAAATTTGGTCCATGCTTATCCTTCTGTAGCAAGTGTGTATTGAAATGATTAATTGCAATGGATTAATTTAATAGGTTTTTTTAGAGGTGCATTTTATTGCATGGAACAACGACGGTATCATATCTGAAAAAAACAACTACTATACAAAGTTGAATTATTTTATCAATAAAATGTTAGAACAACCATATATATATAAATATTGTAACATCGTTTTTTAACATGAAGCGATTTTATTCCTCTTGGTGCTTGATAGATCTGGGATTAGGATGGATCTAGGTTGGTGTTATATACCTAACGAAACATCCCTTGGGGTGTATGTTTCATGACTTATACTTCCCACTCTCTAGGGAATTTCAAACATTAGGCAATGCCTTTATTTTTTTCACTAGGGAGACCCACAAGTTGTGGAAATCTTTAACAATTGGATATGCTCAGGGGATTTCTTAGGTTGGGCAATCCCAAACATGTATAGAGACATGCAACACAACTTTTTAATGGAGTATAAAGGTTCCATAAATTTTCTTCACAAATACAAGATTTGGAACTAAAAATTCGATGAACTATGCTATATGACTTAGTGAAATGGATATGGTATTAGTAGCAGAATGGTTGATCCAACTATGAACCTATGCTATGAATCTCCAAGAATAATTTATGGATTTTTAATGGTAAGGGAAGAAGTACAAATTATGCGGTTCATGAAACCTACATAGCTGGCTTATTCCATTTCAATATAAAAAAAACCATATAACTATCCTTCAAAGTTCACTGCCATCAGATTTTAGACTAATCCAAGCTTAGGACTTGTCCTTTAAGTGAAAATAAATATTTGCACTTAATAAATGTAGTTGAAGGACTTGAGGAACTAGTACAATGTAAGCCATTATGGATCTATAGTAAATTGGTAATCATTATTTTGTATGCTTGAATGATGCAAAATTTGTTCAAATATCATAATTGTTAAGTAATAACAACTTCTTAAAGGGTTCTAGCTCAATGTTAGAGTACCTGCCGAATTATAGGCAGGAGGTTGGTTGTTGGATTCCTCCATGCCCTATCATAAATTTGTGGCTACAAAAAATGACTAAATTGGCATATATACGACTATTACTAGCTAATTTCCCGTATCTTATAGCACAACTAATGTTTAGTTGTATTTATCTTAGTCATTAATATGTTGTCATCTAGTAGTTTATTTAGTGGTATATTTGGTATTTAATTGTTGCAATCAATGAATAAATCCATGACTAAATCACTGACTAAATCATTGACTAATAAGTCAAAATATTAATGACTAAGAGAAATACGACTAAGTTAGTCAAACTTTAAGATTGTGGAAATTAGCTACTATTAGTCGCTGACTCAAAATATTTGTTTATAATCGTATTTTACTAATTAATTTCTCATTTTGTACTAGTGCTTGTTTCCCAAGGATGTAGGAACTTTCTTGGTGAAGACTTGAAATTCCCTCTCTTACCTGAAAGGTTTGTTGAAGCAGTTAGGCCTAGAAAAAATAACAAAATAGCCTTATGACCCTCACTAATTCATCCTTTATCTAAGGGTTGAAAACAATATTTATACATACACTTGTATGCCTCGACCTTATTGGGCTAAAATAAAAAAATTGTTGTCTTGAGATTATTAAATTGAGCACATAGATTTGTGGACCAACACACAAATCATAACATAGATCATACAATTTACTTAGCAAATCAAGAATGAAACAGTGAAAAAATGGATTGCAACTATGAATGCTTTCATTAACCAAAAGTAATAAGATAATTAATTACAATGAAGTACAATGGCTAAATAGCCTCATGCAATTCGAATCCATGTGAGGAAATTCAAATTTGTTTGACTCTACTTGACTAAATGGTTAACTGAACTTGTATAAATCATTATCGGAGTTCAAAATCACAACTCAAGTGTCCAATTCATTGTTAACTAGTCTAACTGACTGAGGTAGGTGAGTAAATGTGACTCACTTGCATGCATCCATGCAATCCTAGCACTAACTGAGTAGAACTAAATGTAAGAGAATAGAACTGAATGTAACTAATTCCTAACTGAGCTTGACTAGTCACCAAATGAACTCAACTGATGGAGGTTGGTATCGACACTCCTAGTGGCTCCTAATGTGTAGGGATTGATCTAGGAGGATCCTAAATTGATGGAGGTTGGTATCGGCACTCCTAGCGGCGTCTAATTTGCAAGGATTGATCTAGCAGGATCCTAAACTGATCTAGGTCACCCATTATAGTAAGTAAATTAAAGTAACTTCTTAATACAAGGAGCTGGGGAAAAAAACACACGGGAAAAAATCCCCCCCCTCTAACTAAGAAGATAGAATCGGGATTGAAGTTTGGAAAACTTGAAAATATGTTGTTGCAATCTCTGTGATGTAGCGAAGCAACATGCATGATGTTTTGTGCATAGGTATCCTAGGGCCTGGCATGTAGACTTATCCATATTCTCCTAAAATGATGATGGAAGGAAGGAGGATTGTAACCTTTGCCTCTTTTTGGATGAAGAGGTGTATGATCCACTCTATTCTTTTTAAGGAAGTGGAACTGATCATCCCTTTTGATGTAGCATCTCATAGGGAGTTTGTTTCATCTCTCTGAAGGAGGTGAGATTGCATGACATAGCGCAAGGGTCTTTGTCTTTTGAGTGTTAGATGGATTTCCAGTCATCTTCCTAGATTCCCGCTTGGGAGTAGGGACTCGATCTGGATCTGAATCACCCTGGATATTAATCTCATAAACGGATACAGATGGATCTGCAATACTAGTGGAAATTGCAAAAGAAGTAGATGGAATGTCCTTACCTTTACTATCATGTGTCATCTTAGAGTGTACTGGTTCTGAAAATGGCATGAAGTGTGAGAACTCATATGCCTTGGAGGTATGATTTGCAACACCCTTTGGTATGATGTTTCCAGTAGAGATATCTGTGATCTCCAATGAATTTGGACCAAATATCACTCACTTTGGAGAGCTAGTATGAGTCATCTGGTATACAGATAACATATTTGCAGCTAAGGAGGGCACATAAAGCGCCACATCTTTGAACTTTCCGTGGTCAATATTGATAGAACCCTTCCGTTTCGCTTGAATTTGACTGTTATTTACCATATAAATACTAGGACTATCAAAATATTGTACGGAAGAGGATTATTCTATGGATGCAACCATATGATTGGAAGCTCCAGAATCAATGAGGAAGGAATGTGTTGTTGAGCAGCTAGCCTTCAGTGCATGGCATGTATCTTCATGTTATTCAGTTTCTTCTCTATGGTCATCCTTCCTTGCACTAGCAAGTACAATAATGTTATGTTTCATAAGAAGAAGATCCATCTCATCAATTTTTCTTCTCATATATGAGATTTTTGGATGAAATACCCTTCCACAGTAAGAACAAAGGGTCTTTCCTTTTCCATTATTATTGCTCATCTTTGAACCTGAAGGATCATTTGACTGCTCTTTCTCCACAGGAGACTCATCCTTTTGCTTCCCTTTATCATTCCCTACCTTAGGTCCTCCTGTAACCAGTTCTTGATCTTTGGAAGATCGAATGATCCCCATTTGGATCAACTTATCATGCTCCTAAGTGAGATATTCAATGAAGGAGGCAAGAGTAGGAATCCTCTAATTTTGAGTAGTAAGCTTCACTAAATTAAAGTTTGATACAAATACTAAGTAGTATGCACCAATTTTTTAGAGAATGGCAAGGATGAGTTGATCATCCTCCTTCTTAACCTTGCACAGCTTCAATTGGAACACTAGATTCTTGAATTTTGTCAAGAAGACATTTAGTGTTTCCAAATTGTCTGGATGAAGAGAAGTCAGCTCATTTTCAAGCTGATAGAACCTCAGATCATCCTACTTATCAAATAAGGAAGAAAAATTATCCCAAATATGCTTAGGAGTCTTCAATCCATTGATGTGGAAGAGAATATCTCAAGAGATCAAGAGGCACAAGAATCCATAGGCTTCATGAAGCCTATTTAAGTAATTTTTTTTGTCAACATAATGGATTGGCTCTATATCTATCTCCATTGTAAGTCTGAAGAGTATTTTGGAGCATAGCCGCATCTCCATGTCCTACTTCCACTAGTGATATTTGAAAGGAGTGAGAAGCTCTATTGGAGGGGCCATATAGAATGCAGAGAAGGAGATTGAGCTGCTTGAGTGAATGCAGTGAAGGAGACTGAGCTGCTTGTAGCAAATGCAGTCAAGAGGACTGATAAACCTGTAAATCACACAATCAAATAGAAAAAATAAGGTCGACAGTCTGCAATTTTTGAATTTTATTCACCCCCAGCATAGTTGATCAAGAAAGCTTGATCAACAATTCCTTAAAATGGGATATTAAGTGGTAAATTCTCCATCTCTGGTGTAGTACTGGAAGGAGCAATTTTGATAAAACAAATGGATCCAAGTATGAATCTGTCCTAGGAGAAGTGCCTTCACCTACCAAGGCTCTGATACCATATTAAATTGAGCACATAGATACGTGGACCAACACATGACTCACAATATAGATAATACAATTTACTCAACAATTGAAGAATGAAACAGTGCAAAAATGGCTTGCAACTGTGAATACTTTCATTAATCAAAAGTAATTAGATAATTAATTACAATGAAGTACAATGAAGAAATAATCCTCATGCAATTTGAATAAATATGAGGAAATTCGAATTGGTTTAAATATACTCGTCTGAATGGTTAAATAACCTTTTCTAAATCATTATCGGAGTTCATCAAAGTTCAAAGTCACAAATCAAGTGTCTAATTCAATGTTAACTAGTCTAACTGACCAAGGTAGGTGAGTAAATGCACCTCCCCTACATGCAGCCATGCAATCCTAGAACTAACTAATTAGAACTGAATGTAAGGGACTAGAACTGAACGTAACTGACTCCTAACTAAGCTTGACTAGTCACCAACTGAACTCAACTGATGGAGGTTGGTATCAGCACTCCTAGTGGCTCCTAATTTGTAGGGATTGATCTAGGAGGCTCCTAAAATTATGCATGCAGGTGCAATAAGTGGCAGTTGGCATCAATTAGCATTCCCCACACTTTAGTAACTGGTACATGTGCCCCAATTAGGACAAGTGGACCCAATGGTGCTAGTGACTAAAAATAGACTGAAAAGACTACCTTTTTAGACACGACTCCTGATTTAGAAATATGACCAAATTAGACAAGGAGGATTATAATCCTAACAGAGATAAAGTTATAACAACATGGAACAATTATACAAGATAGAATGTTGCAGAGTCACAAATAGGATAGAAAATAACACCGGGAAGATCATAAAAAAATATGGACATAGATGAATTTGATGTGAATCCACTGAGCAAAAATTATAGAGTTGAGGAGGAAAAGAAAGCAAACCAGACCCTGGTTGTACAAGAACCAAATGAGGGGATATGAAGGGAGATAGATTAATTATTGGAGTAGAAACCAATAAAAAAATACCTACCACCTCTTAAATTCATACATTACCCCTCATTATAGTTTCAATTACCTTATATACACCACACATCTCCTTCCGGATCACTAGCACAAGTAAATCCAAACCTCCATACCAAATATGTGGGTATAAGAAAACAAAGTGTTGATACATTTAGGGATCTTAGAGAGAAGCTAGGTACAAAAGAGAAAAGGACCGTACCAATGGAATATCAAAGGAAGGATATCCTTAGAATGGCCATATTGGAACCATATGTCCCTGCACCCAAGTCATTCGAAGATTGGAGAGGATATGAGTACAAAGTGGATTTTAAGCATTTTAGTAGATTCACGAGGGATTCACCGGATATTATCACGTTCATTCATAAAGCGAGGTTTTTAATTGTGAAAAATAAGGTCAATATATTGTAGGTATTGGGGGGCTAAGGGGTAGCATATAAAAGGTTTATAGGTATTGGGGGATATTAAAAGGGGTTTCTTGTAAAAATAAGGATTATATTGTAAAAATAGTTTTTTTTTTAAATTAGAAATATGTATTGGGAGGGGGACTCAACAATACGATTTTTGTAGGTAATTATCCATATATAGTGAAATTAGGGGTATTCTTTAATATCACATGAATGAAGGCGCTATGACATGGATTCACTAAGTGAAGATACTGTGAGTAGATTGGAAAAGGTTGATTCCTATTAGTTAGCCAGTCATATGTTGTGCAAGGATGTTTTGCACTACTTAGAAAATGAGAAGAAGTTGAATACAATGCTAAAATAATGGGATAAAGAGAAAAAAAATTTCCAATAAAAATAGATCACCATAAAAGTGTTGGAGAATTTTTTTTTATCTTGGGAGTGGATCCAACTAAAAATTCTCATGCCAATCACACATGTAGCAGAAAGACAATCAGATATTTGATCTTAGGAATAAATTAAATATCTATGATGTAGCTCCCATTTAGACTCTTGAGTTAATACAAGTGCAAAAAGAAAAGGATAGAACTAATGAAAATAAGAAGAAGTACAAGTCTCAAATGCAAGAGTATAGGAAGAAAGTTGAATATTTACAAATCTAAATTTATACCATGAAACTGAATATAACATCTCTTTCTACACATCCTAATCCCCATAAATCATCCCCAATATCTCAAGATACTACTCAAACCACAAGAGAAATAGATCAAACTCCAATAGAGATAGAAAAATATAAAACATTAGATCATGAAGTGGAAGCCATGGAGGAAGATGCTCCACTTGAGAAAATTAATAAGATAGTTAATAGAATAGATGAAATTGAAAAGGATTTAGAAGCTAAGGAATATCTCATTTAATACTTAGAGGGTGAAAGACATTATTTGAACAAGGAATTTTCCAAGTTAGTGATAGGCCTACAATGCTAAGAACTCCTAAAAGGAGAGAAAATATATATGTGGCAAAATATAGCACAAGAGATCCTCAACAAATGGGTAATTGTGAAGTCATATAATATGATCTAGGGAAAAACATATTAGCCACTGAAGAGACAAACAAGGTGGAAAAGGAGGTTGAAGATAAACCAAAAATAACATCGGAGGTAATTAGCTATGTGAACAATAGAAAAAAGAGATAACTAGAAGAATTTTTTACTGTTAATAGAACTTATGTGATAAAATTGTCCAATTGTATGATAGTTAAGAAAAAATTAATAAAATATAACTCTAATTAAAGTGAAGAATTTGACATCTAAAGCGGAATTTTTTAAATGTTTATTCAAATATGTCATAGCAAGGGGCTTACCACACTTGTGTGATGGCCATGGAAGAATACACAAGAGGGAAGAGTACCAATATCTCTTGATTTAGCAGAAAAATGAAAAAATAGAATTATATGAGTTGTATGGTCTGTTGCGAGGAGATATTGTAGTTGATGAATTAAACTATGAGTTTGAGATTTGGATAAATTTGAATATTATACTGATGATATTACCCACTAAATCTTATGAAAAGATTGTAAATGTTGAGATAGCTCTATATATTCTAAATAAACATTAGTTACCGATAGGAATATACTGGCAATAAGTGTCAAACTAACCTCATACACCACCACAAGGGGAGACTTCTACAAACTAGTTGGACAACTAGTTGGTCAACCATTAGGGAAGTCAGGTGTGGCAGTTGGAAAAATAGTCACATAAAAAATTGGGTAGGAATCCATGCATCCCATTCAAAAATATTTCATGTCATCTGTAGGGAAATTATTGGGACAAAAAGTTGGCCAAACGATCCAATAGATATTGAAGCAAACAGTTGGCCATCCAACAGGGAAGTCCGCTATGCAAGTAAGAGGACAAGGAAAAGGTCACCCACCTCAACCAAAGACCACAAAAATGATATCATTTATGAATAAATAAAGGCGAGAAACACATTTAATCATAACCAAATCCTTAAACAACATGATAGAGATAGAAGGGAGTACAATTGTAAATTAGTTAGAGCTAAAAAAAAATTCTTTGTATCTCTTGTTCTTTATAAATGAAATTCAATCTTAGAAAAAAGGTTGGATGTTTTTTGAAAGGATCTCTGAGGTACTATTGGGTCGGTTGTACTATTTATGCATACATAAATTTTTCAAGAGACTAATATTTTTATGTGATTCAAAAATATTTTCTCCTCTGTAATTTATCTCCACCATTATTTCTAAATCTAATTTATATCTGTGTTGACTTTTTTGAGAATAATATAGTTTCTAGCAGAATCTTGCACTATATTTGTATTGGTAATATGAATGTAATGTTGAGTAATGAGATTGTATCTGAGATATTATTGTTTTTTTATCTTTATTTAGTTTTTGATGTTGATGTGATTAAATAGTAATTGAAGGTTTCTCTTACTATTACTATGTATGTCAATGTTGCCATTGATTTAGTAGAAAATCACTAAAACTTGTGCACTTTATATAAAATACATGCATATTTCAAAAAAGATCGGTTTGTTTTCTTCCATTGAATGTGTGAGATTAGTCCTCAACTCACCTGATATACTTATTTTTGTCACATCTGCTAATTCATTTTCATATACACTTGAATTGTTGAATATAAACCATTAAATTCCTTTGAAATAAAATTTTGTATCAAGGTTAGTCCATTATTGTTCACACCTACAACTAAATTCAAAGAATATAAAATTTACATCATTGTCCAATAGATTATGTTCTAAATCTTTAAAAATTGTGGATCATCAATCCATGACAATCCCTAATTTCAATGTATAACATATGAGGGATTAACATTGTTGGAATCCATTTAGGCTAGTGATGTTTATCTGATTAAATAGTAATTGAAGGTTTCTCTTACTATTATTGTGTATGCCAATGCTTCCATTGATTTAGTCAAAAATGAATAATAGTTTTTCACTTCATATAAAACACTCAAATATTCCAAAAAATATGAGTATGTTTGCTTCCATTGAATGCGTGAGATCTGTCCTCAAGTCACCTCATATACTTTGTTTTGTCCCATCTGTGAAATTCGTTTTCATATACACCTGAAATTTTGAATATAAAACATTAAATTCCTTTTAAATAGACTTTTGTATCAAATTTAGTCCATTATTGTTCACACCTGCAACTCGATTCAAAGACAAACAAATTTACATCATAGTCTAATAAATTATGCTCTAAATATTTAACAATTCATCTTCATCAATCCCTGACATGCCCTAATTTCAAGTTAGAACATCTTAGGTGTTAATACTATTGGAATCCATAGTGATAATGCGAGTGGGTTGAATTAGTATCATACATTTTTATCAAATTCTACTTGAGTAACCATGTACCAGTATTAATCATAAAAATTATGGAAACTCCATCTAATAAATTGATAAACCATAGATTACAATGAATTGTAGGAGACAAAAATACCAATGATGGTGTGAGTACCCACTCATAGATTTTGTAGAAAACAATATGAAAGGGACACCAACTCCTTGTGCAAGAAGCAACTTACAATTTTCATGCACCAAACTCTTTAAGAGATGAGGACACCAATCCTCTTCATCACCAAATAAATTCTATAGGAAACAACCTATCAAGTGGATGGGAACACTAATCCTCTTTAAGAACCAAATTATATAGAAAACACCAACTTTCTCTCCTAAGCACCACCATACCACCGTAAAGATAATATGTAATTATAGAACACTATAACAAATCTACAACTCTTCTTATCTATTGTTTACATAATCAAATCACCTTCTAATAATACTTAAACATGGAGTCACTTTATGTCAAAACGTCACAAAAAACAACATCTCTATTCCAACCCTCCTTTTCTATTGTATCCTTTCTTTCTTGCAGTATCTCTGCTTCTCTATTTTTTTTCTCAATATTTTGTTTTTTGTTAGATCTATGAGCATAATTAAACTTATATGCAAGAGAAATAAAAATGATAATACAATTCAAGGTATCACATATTTCGACACACCCAAAATTTTACCAAAGAAAACCCCATGCGGGGAAAAACCAACCAATGAATATTTTCATTACCCTTTCCCAAACTATCCAACTAGGCCATGTGAGCTCATCCTCTCATGTCTAGGACACATTAAAATGGATTCTCCCTATCTGTTTATAATATTCATTACATGCAATACCTTGGGCCACTAACATGGGCTACCAAATACCACAGATATGTCCACATGCCCCCTTATCTCCTATGTCAACATGAATTTAGTTGTGATTTATAAACGATGCCTCCCTATCACCTAGTTCCACCTAGACTTTATTGATGAGTTAGAAGGGGTACACATGCCTAACCAAATGGTTGTATTCCTATTTATATGCAATACAATTTTCAACTCAATTATAATATATATCTATGTATGTATGTATGTACACACACACACACACACACACACACACACACACACACACACACACACATATATATATATATATATGTATGTATGTATGTACACACACACACACACACACACACACACACACACACACACACACACACATATATATATATATATTCATGTGTGTCATGGTGACTTCACCATCACCATCCGTTGTTGTTTATCTCAGTTTTCCATGATTTTTTTATTTCTTTTCATATGCAATGCCTCTTTTGGTACCTTCATACAAACTTTTCATTGAAGTGCATATAAAAAGAATCCACCTACAACATTACATGGGTGCTCAACCGCTATAACCACCAGTTCCCTAGGATTTCTCATCAGCTAGATGGTTCAATAATCTTTGTCCCAAAACTGAGATTAACCATCTCACATTACTCCCCCAATTGAAGACTCAACCTCTTCGATTTCACATCTAGTGAAGTTATGAGTACATCTTCCACCCTTGTACGTATAATAGTGGTTCATTCCACAACTTAATACCACTTCCCTTCTTTGTGCATAAGAGAGATACATTTTTTTTCATGCTTCTAAGCACCTGGTGAAATCACATTTTAATAGGAAAGAAAAAATGTTGGTTTGTTGAGTACCATCGAGCAACCACCCTGCAACATACTAATTAAAAATCAAGTAAAAAAAATCACTTGTAGATTATTCTCTTCACACAATCACGGGAAATTTCATTATTTAGGATGATCTCATGTAATCTTTCTCTTGGAATATCTCTTCATGGATTTACTTCTAAGCTAGCAATTTTACTATGGTGGACTTATTCTTGAAAGTGGATCTCCATGACATGAGAAAGCAATCTGGATCATCCTCATGTAGAATTGGTCTTCAAATTTATCCTCTCACAGACTGGTTTTCTCTTCCACATTATTATTCCTTCATATGGTGATTTTTTTGGGGGGTGCCTTGGAAACATGTACATTTTCAACTGGGGCATTCTTCAACACTCTTTGCTAGTGGATATTCCAAACTCTATGTTGCACTTAATGTTATTGATATCAAATAGGATGTTAAACTTAATGTTTTCATTGATGTAAATTAGAATATTGGTTAATGTCAAAAAGGTTGGACTTAATGATTAATTCCAAAAAGATGTTGGACTTGGCTTAATTCTATCATATGAGATTGTTGGGATTGGAACCAGCCTTGAATCCAGTTTAAAGAAGTATACAGAAAAAGGCTACATAGAAACAACATAGTAACAAGAAGAATTGGACAAGTACAACAACAACACAAGCAGAACAAAGAAGCACACAGTAAAAAAAAGTAAGTGAAAAAGAAGAATGCCAAAGAATGAAGATATCAAGCAAATTTTAGAGTGCACAAAGAATTGATATGTCGAATCAAGTGAAATGCAAGAATGTGCTAATAGATGTTGTATAGAAGTGTGCAGAGAGTGGATAACTTGAAGTAAATACAAATGACAGTAAAGTGATGTGTCGAAGCTTGCATGTCAAAGTATGCATTATGAAGTGTGCATATAGTGGATAAGTCGAAGTAAATATAGATGATAAGAAAGTGGTGTATCAAACTGTTCTTGTCGAAGAATGTATGTGAAAGTGTACAACACAATCGATAAGCAAACGAAGTATTGAAGAAAAGTGGGGTTTCACCAAAACAAAGAAGCTCCTCATTGTGGTAAAAAATACTTCATATTTGGATAATCATTGTGTTCAATGATTAAATAAAAACAAATAAACATGTCTCCTTGATGTGGATAGTAGGAGTGATATCAGTAAACAAGTATTAATGTGATTGTGAAGTAAGAGTGAGTGTGACCATGGATAATTTGAAGTTTTAATGTTTTGGGTATGACAAGGATCAATGGCTAGTTGATTCAAAAATAAATTAATATTTTGGTACAAAAATAAGAATATCGAAGCATAAGTTAAAAAATTATAGCTATAGGGAAATCTACTAGTCAAAAATCAGAACAGAGACTAGTACAAAATGAGAAATTCGTGACTAAAAAATGACTAAAATTCAGATATAAACAATTATTTTTGAGTCGGTGACTAATAATATCTAATTTCCACTATCTTATAGATTGATTAACTTAGTCGTATTTAATTTAGTCATTAATTTCCACAATTAATGACCAAATACATGACTAAATAAACTACTAGATGATAAATCAAGGTAACCTATTAATGACTAATCTAAATATGACTAAACATTAGTTGCACTATAAGATACTGCAAATTAGATACTAACAGTTGCGTATATGTGAATTTTAGTCATTTTATTAGTAACAAATTTATGATAGGGCACACAGGAATCAAACCAACAACCTCCTTCCTATAAGGCATGTGCTCTTCCATTGAGCTAGCACCCTTTAAGAATTAAGGTACAAACAACAATTCATTTTACACTTTAATAGAGAGATCAAGAGCTAGCTTGACATTTCTACTTGTGACCTATATAATCAACCTATTTTTCTTATAATTAAGGTAACTCCACACCTGGTGGCTTGAATTGAAATTCAAGAAAATGGTTTGAAAAATTACAGTTCTTTCCTCTTATTTAGTAAACCACACTTTAACATAGGTTCCATACTTGTTTAACTACAAACTAAGACAAGTCATGATATCCCTCCAATTTCCAAGTATGGAAGAGAACAAAATATGATAACTACACTAAAGAAACAAGATAAAGTAGGTTTGCATATCGGTTTAGGAATGAATAATCGTGAAAAGAGATTAAAAATGAGTTGAGGGCGCTCGCACGAAGTTGGTTCCACTTTTTAATGCCACTTAAGAAATTAGAAATGCACTTCCAAAATGCAAATCAAGAATGCATATGCGTTATTGATGGTACGTTCGGAATAACCCGAGACCAAACACAAGGCTAAGGTTCGTAAGGAAGTATCGCATATGCGACATATCGCATATGTGATATATATTGCAAGTGTGATATATCGCATATGCGATATTGAAAACTAAAAAAAACAAAACAGAGGACGCAAGCCTCAAATTTATCATTTGCACAGTGAAGGATCGGGAGAGTGAAAAACCGCGTGGGCAAAATAACGCAAAGGCGATTTGTGTTTTAGCTTTTGGAGGTCGAGTTCGAGGTCGAGTTGGAGGTGGATTGGCTCCAATGGCAAGTAAATTGTCTTATCCATTTCAGTTAGTCTTCAATTTTTAATTTTTTCCATAATTTCATAGTTTTTATAATTATTTTAAACAAATTTAATAAAAAAAATTGAATGAAATCAAAGAATGATTAAGTAAAACAACTTGTATTTTTTTTTAAATCTTAATAGATAACATAAATTAACAACACAATGTGGAAAACCCACCACAACCTAACCCAAACCCAGAGGGGGAACAAGATCAAAACTCATAGATTATTGCATATTTGGCATCATTGAGGCACCTTAGCTCATCTATTAGAGGGGGGGATAATTTGTGAGAGTCTTTAGCTGATGCATTGGACATAATAAAAAACACAATTGCCAATGCCCAAGGAGATCTGTGCAACATTAGCTCGTACAGAGAATCCAGGAGGAAATACTACTCCGATGGATTGAGTTTTAAAGACATCAAAGCCCTTAAAATTATAAAAAACCAACTATTTTCATTATTCTGGGACCCTAGCATCGGATTGGTTCCACCCACCAGTCGAGCACACATTTCCATAGATTGGTGCATTGAACCAAATATAAAGGCCAATTTGATGGATCATTTGTATATGGTCTTCGATGAAGACCCTCATGGGAATGGGGACATCCCATTTTATTTCCTTAGGAAGTTGTATGCAGAATTCATCCTAGGGAAACATGTTAACTACTTCAATATCTTAGGCTTCCAGGGTGTTGGTCATGGGATGCCCCAAGATAGGGAAGGGGCCAGGATGGATCTTAACCGTGTGCCATGCCCTCCATGCACACCAAAACTCCCTTGGCTATATCCTCCTTCGATTCCTATGATTGACGATACGCAGGAGGCATTATTTGACTTGGTAGATACTTTGCTTCAGCATGGGACTGATGTCCAAGGCAATGTAGACCAAGAGGTTGGCACTTCTAACGCGAGTCCATCTACAGATCACACAGGAGATGTAGAGCGTTCATAGCATAATGTTACTCCACACCCTTGCACATCGTGTGGAGGCATAAGCTATGGCCCTGCTTCAAACTTCCAAGATGATGAATTACTTTGCTTTGTAAGTAAAACTCATTATTTTCATATTATATTTTGTTTCATATCAAAATTTTCAATTGTTTCACAACTTATTTCTATTTAATTATCTAACAAATTATGTGAACAAATATACAACTGGTGTCCCATGGCACACCAGAGTCGCATAGCCTGCCAATCAATGTTGAGAACATTGATGCGGCTGTCAATATTACATATGGGTTTGGTTCTTCACCAATAGGGGTAAGAACTATACTTGTTAATTTGTCAACTTTATTTACATATTTATAGTATAGATTGTAACATTCAATACATCATAATTTCGATACAACATGTTTTATGCAGGGGGATCAGGATGAGTACATTGAATCTCAGCCTATTCCCTCTCATACAGAGGTAGATTCCAAAACACATGTATTATTTTAAACATGCTTTTAATTATGCTTTTAATTATGTTTCGCTTTCTTTGGAAAAATCATTTTTTGTCCATCATGTATATGTCTCAATTTCTTTGTATTATCTGAAATTTATATATGTTACGTTATGCAGGGAACCATTGAGCCATTGGTGCTTGAAGAACACCAATGCGAGGTTGTTGCCGACCACCTCTTCCCCCCCTACAGGTACATGTATGTTTCGCTTTCTTTGAAAACATCATTTTTCGTCCATGTAATATATATGTCTAATATTCTTTTTATTATCTGAATTTGACATATGTTATTTTATGCAGGATTTTATTGAGGCACTGGTGCTTGAAGAGCATGAGATTGATGACCCACCTATCAGAAGTCAACAGGTACATTTATGTTTCGTTTTCTTTGAAAACATCATTTTTCGTTCATGTAGTATATATGTCTAAGATTATTTTTATTATCTGAATTTGACATATGTTATTTTATGCAGGATTCTATTGAGGCATCAGCGCTTGAAGAGCACCAGATTGATGACCCACCTATCACAAGCTAGCAGGTACGTTTATGTATCGCTTTCTTTTAATTGTGATTTTAATGATTCAACATGTACTTTTTTAATTTTTTGAAATTATCTAATTGTATCTTTATCCTTTTGTACGTAGGAATGTGAGTTAGAAGCATATGTCCAAAAAGTGAGCTTATTTGCTAGTACAAGTAGAAGTCCTTTTTTCTCGTTCCTACTTAATTGATCCACTGGTTACACACCTCCTCTGACAAGGCAACATGTAAGTTTATGTATCATTTTCATTGTACGTTTATGTATGGATTTCCCTAATTTGGTGCTTTCTCTTTGTACATTTTTGTAGGTTTATGTACTGCTTTGACATATGTTACTTTATGCAGGAACCTATTGAGACAGTGGTGTTTGAAGAGCACCAAAGCGAGGTTGTTGTCAACCCACCTCTTCCCCCTAGCTAGGTACATGTATGTTTCGCTTTCTTTGGTAACGTCATTTTCCGTCCATGTAGT
>LPNX010524157.1:25140-70990 GCA_001517045.1 Pseudotsuga menziesii
TATTGTTTTCTTAGATGCACAGCCCATGGCTTCATTCACTGCCTTATTTTCTTGGATGCATAGCCCATGGCTTCGTTCACCGCCCTATTTTCTTGGATGCATAGCCCATGGATTCGTTCACCGCCCTATTTTCTTGGATGCATAGCCCATGGCTTCGTTCACCGTTAAAAAGAGGAATTATTTGTGCCCATCATAGTGTTGTCTAAATGGTATTATAATGGGATAAAGATGTCATTACTCTTTTTTACTCTCGTACCAAATTAGTTAAGAAAAAATGCATATGCGTTATAACTCATATGTGTTATAGCTTTATCATATTGCATATGCAATACGAATAAGCTATAACGCATATGCGTTATAGCTTATTCATATTGCATATGCGTTATATCGCATATGTGATATGAATAAGCTATAACCCATATGCGTTATTTTAAAATTAAAATAATTGGCGGGAATAAGGTTTGGCATTAGGTTCGGAAATAGCTTCGAACTACCAAACCTATTGGCTACGACAAATAAACCAGGGCTATTGCTTGTCTTTTAGAACTCTATCAATATGCTCAGTTTAGATGGTGTGTTTTGCTATGACATACACAACATTTTTTAATGAAAATCTACGATATTGTAGAGTACGATCTTACGATTCTAAATATGTAATTTTTTCCTTCAAAACTATGTTTTATTTATTTATAATTATTTTTCTAAATGACACACGTCAGTTTTTGAAAATACATACATCGATTGTTTGTTATATAACTTTTGATTTCCATCATTATTTTGTAATAAAACTATATGGTGCACTAGATGAGATCAAGCTCTACAATCGTATATTTAGAAATCAAGGATTTCATTAATTTTTGCCCCCAAAGTGTTGCACTGGCACATAAGGTTTTAATTTCAAGATTTTGTGACTTGAATAATTAATAATAAAAAATATAATTCATGAAAAATTATGAATAAATAGTGTTGCACTAGGACCATATGTCCTTTATATGTCTACAATATTTTATCCCAAATTGACATCATTTACCTCATATATTATTGCACCCGCACAAACATATATGTTATGATGTGCTTAAAATGTGAAAACCCACTTTCACGGAAACTAATTTTATAATCATTTACACAAATGTTCTCTGCATAAATGCTATATATTATGAAATATGATTCAATTTTCTATCTTTTCTCTTTTTACTTCATCTTCAAATAAGTTAGGGAAGTACCCCTAATTGTCACCTAAAGTCAGAGTTTTCTGTTTATTCTAGTATTATGTGGCATCTAAAGTGTCTTTAAAGGAGTCCATGATTGTGCATCAGCCCTTGAATGTTTAAGATACTACCAAAGAAACTTGTTGGTTTGAAGTAATGAAGACTATCATCATCCCAATATAATAGGTGGAGTAGATAAATGCTCAATAGTTAAGGAAGAACTAGGAAAGCTTCTTAATTGTCAACTAAAGTGGATCTACATACTATAAATGATAACAGTGTACATAACATTTTTAGTTTAACCCTTGAGAAATACTCACCTAGAGGAACTTACACTATATGGTGGATGTTGCAGTAAGTGTTGTTTTTCGTTTCTCACATGTTATGACTAAATCGTAGTTGGTGTCATTTATAGTCATTTCCACCTTTCCACAATATGAAACATTATATGAATTAACCTATGAGTTTTTCCAAATATTACATATTGAAACGTCAAAATCTTGTTATTGTTTAGATAACAAAATTCCAATTCATGGATCCACAATTTACTAGTGTTTTCAGAAGAAACAATCTACTTTGACGATGGAATAACAATATTGTGTGCCTCAAGTAGATTCACGAATTGATGCCTTGATGTAGGTTCGACAAACAAGTCATCTATAGTAGTAGCAAGAAACTAGTTTTGATCAATGTCAAGGGAATTTCCAGTTAATACAACATTTGGAGATTTTACATGCATAACCATGAGCTCTCATGTTCCCCATTAAAAATTTCCATGTCGAAAATTTTTATTGTTACATAAATTTAATGCAAATATACATCAAAATAAAGAAACATCTCGACTTAAAGTTCAAATAAAAATTCATAAACCTTATCATATAACAAATTCATTTCTACATATAGAGACTAAATTTAAAAGGATACAACATAGCGTGTGTGTTAATGGATGAGATATATACATCAATTTAAGAGGAAGGTAGTGTATTTAATCTCAAATTAATGTGGTTCTCCCAATTTTATCAATCATATCAGACTTGAAAAAAGGAAATTAATTAAGGAAATATTGCTAAGAGTCAAGTGATGCTTGTGGAATTTAGAGAACTTATAGAATTCAAGAATAAGAGACAAAATGACATGAATTTAAAAGATACAGTAACTTGTGTTTTGGTATGGGCTCACAAATGAATGAAAATTACAATGAAACTAAAATCACCCAATGGAAGCAATGTGTATAAGCTTAAAAAAATAATATAAAACTCTTTCCCGTGACAATTGACATGGAAATCAATTGACCATTACAATTCCAAAACTACATTATAAAGAATAATATATTGGAACATATATATGTATAAATTTGTATGCAACTCAATCTAGTTCGAAGGAAGGATGTTCAGTCCTTAATATGGATGAAAACTTGAAGCATTCATAAATCAAAATAACTCCATTATGTGGTGTGAGTTTCTTGGAAGGATTAAATACTCTAAGTTGTGCCAAGGGAATTTCTTCAGATTCTATTCTCAATGCTTTAAGGCATCTAGGGATGACCGTGGTGGTGATTTAGATAGTTACTCCAAAAATCTTGCATATGAAAAGGTGAGACAAGAGTCAAGATCACATGGTTCCGTTCTACCCTATACTATGTTGTCTACATATATGTAAGAGATATTACACTTTCTCAACAATTACGCACACAAATCACCAAGTAATTAATGTAGATTGGGTGGGTTACGGTGGGAAACAAATAATTTTGATCAAATCTAGAAGTGTCATTTACCAAGGGTACCACCTTGGATTTAGTGTGCAATAAATCCAAAGTGACAAGCTTTAGTTTATTAGAAAATTTTCATGATGCTTTGTACTTTAATACATATACTTTTTGTTCATCTAACTAACTTTGTGTACACTTTTCATCTTAACTCGTCCTTTCATTTGAAAAAAAACATACATAGTAAGTTTCAATACTCATACATACACTAGATATTTGATATAACACAAAAAGACCACATACAACAAGAATAGAAATAAACATATCAAAACAATTAAAAAAGTCAATTTTCACTATGAAACAAATTATTCTAGAGTCTATACTATATAGAGTGTGAAAATTTCCTAAAATATGCTCTTGAATAACAACCTCACCAATAAATGCACTAGTGACATAAGAATAATGGTGAGATGCCTTATGACACATATCCAAGATATCAATTTTTTTTATTAATATATATATTGAAGAGAAGTTGTTAGTACCCATTTCACTAAATGGTTTATCTTCACCCTAGGGAGATTTGAAAGGTTTATACTCCTATGAGCATATTCTAAACGTAATAGTTTTGATATCCTTGCTCATACCAAAACAATATTTCAATTGACATAATGAATGACCTATTGAAAACTCAAGAGACATGCTCTCCATGCTCATACCAAAACATATGGGCACAAATCTCAACAACCTTACAGCCCATATTGAAAACTCAAGAGACGTACTCTCCATGCTCATACCAAAACATATGGGCACAAATCTCAACAACCTTATAGCCCACAATTGCAACATTGCTAAGGAATGAGACCACGTGCAAGTCTTAGCAACAAATGGAATATCTGTCGTTTGGCCATATCACATATAATCCAAAGGTACAAGCCACTATATAAGAAAGGACCATTTTCTTTCCTAAAAAAATCTTTGGATGACATCACTTTTTGAATTTAAATAATTATCTTTTACAACTAATTAGTGTTTAAACTCTTGATTACTACCATAGGTCATATAGATATTTGAATATAGTGAAAATAAAATTAGTCAATTAAAAATACACTATAAGTAAAATTTCAGGGAAACAAACCATAAATTGAAGGCACCAGAGAAATGTCATATCCATACTCACCTTCATTGAATTCAGAACAGAACCCATGTAGAATGTACCAAATGTTCATTTGAAATACAACATCAAACACATTATGAAAACATTAGATATAAAATGGATAAAAATTGAAATAAGGATGAACCGACCGCCTAGCAACGTAAGAATGCTGCAGTCTTGTTTTAACAACGTTCTAAATCAAGGATGTAACAGTAGTGAATATTTACATATGCGTTGGTTTCCATGTCTACATACTAAGACCCCAATAGTAATTGGATCGTCACTACATAAAACATTGGACACGTTTGAACATGCAACCTTCCTATCAAGAAAAGGGATCAACAAAAGATTAAAATCAATAAAATACCTTTTTAAGTAGGAAAAACAATTCCCTTTTCTCTGGTACACATTCCTATCATGAAAAGAGATCAACAAAAGATTAAAATCAAGAAAATACTTGTTTCAGGAGGAAAACCAACTCTTTTCTCTCGTACACAAACGCATTTATGCAGATATATCATTTCTTTAACATATGGAGTCGTGAACTATTGACATTTTAAAATTGAAGTTCAGTAAAACAACTGGATGCCACATCAGTATGTTAAAATCGGATTCAGAATATGTAGTTGGAATAAAACTCACTCAATACAAGTACTGCATTTATGTCACAGAGATATAATGTTATGTTGCTACTAATGCAACATTATCAATATTACAAGGAAGTCATTCTTCTTTAAAAACCAGGCTATGATTTTATCTTAACCCATATATCTCATGCATTATTTCTAGACAAAGTATTTTCACTCTCAACAAAAATTGTTTGCTCCAGTTGCTAGCATTGCTCAAACTAGATACCCAGGAAGGTAATGCCTTCAATAAATTATAATTATCATCATTATTTATAAAATATTATGGGGTAAGCAAATGGCAATCATAAGTGAATCAGTTATCTACAGTGAGAAAAACACAACAAAATGAGATTACATGTACATATCCAAAACTACCATCCTTCTTACCTTCAAATTCAACTTTATCTCCCTTTTCTAATTGAATATAAAACAAAAGAGAGCATAAGATACTCAATATTGTATGAAACCTTCTGAGCATATAATGTTTAAAATAACATGGAGAAGTGTTACATCATAATAGTACATGCTATCCATGTACACTGAAATCACTAAAGTGGCAACAAACTTGTTTACCATCTAAGTACTGAGTAATGATTAAACACGTAGACTATATGCCAATAATTGAAATCATCTGAATCCATGAATAAAATGCTACCAATCATGAATTGGTCACCTTTATCCAGCCTTGTATTCTCCAGAAAATCAAGCCAGTCCAAGCAAAGAGGAAATGAACCATCTCTTAAGCTCTGCGGCTTGACACCCAAATAGAAGCAAATATAGCTTCAACCTCATTCTTCAAATTAATATGTTCTTGCAGATCACGAACTTTCATTTTGAATTATTAGCTTCCAACAGCACAAGATCTCTCCTGACATGCATAAATGAACATCCTTTACACATATAGTTAATTATCATGTGAAATGTATACAACTTGCATTAGAACTTAGGAAAATCCTTAGCACCACAAAAGTCTCACAACAACATCAAGAACACAATCGCCAAGGCATGAAATTAAATACAATTCTAACATCAAATCATGATTAGTAATGCCCACAATGTTTTAAAACTCACATGAAGGAAGAATGATAACTAAAAATCGAGTCAGGAAAACAAAACCTATTAAACTCATTCCTACCTTCTCTCAGCGGGAATGTCACACAATCAGAAAATAGACTGGTGAGAGAAGGAAGCCTCAGTCACGACCAACTCAAAGGGACTCAAAACACAGTCACAGTCTGCTGGTAGAAGGTAGATACAACCAAGTTTCAAATCAGAATGATTCGTTTAGTCCATGACCTAGTTAAGGGGAATTGCCACAGCCCACATCCATCCCTAAAGGGATCTCAACAATCACGATTCAGAAAGAAAAGGTCACAATCCAATCTTAATGGCTTGTAGCAGTCACATATCAGCAAAGAGAGGTCAGAACCCAGTAGAAGGAGGTCACCAACAGTCACGGCCAGCCAAGGAGAAGACATATACAATCACGACCGGTAATGGGGAAGCATACAGACACATATCATCCCATCACAAGCACAACCTTGTATCCAAAGAAAAATATGAACAGTAAGAACCAAAAATCCACTCAAAAGCAATAGTAACCCTTGACGTCCATCACAAAAAAAAATTCTCAAGCAGACCAGGATTAGATATTACCATTTTCTTCCACCAAATACTCTCACTTGCACCCCACAACCATCCCTAGAGGGCTCTCAGTAATCATGATTCAGCAAGGAAAGGTCACAAGCCAAGCGTAATGGCTTCTAGCGGTCACAGACTAACAAGGAGAGGTCACAACCCAGCGAAAGGAGGTCACCAATAATCAGAGTCTGCTAAGAAGAGGCCAACACAGTCATGTCCATCCTAGAGAGTGTTCTTAAACAATCAGGACCAGCCAAGGAGAAGACAAATACAGTCACAGCCAGGTAATGGGGTAGCATGCAATCACATTTCATCCCAGCACAAGCACGACCTGGTCTCCAAAGAAAAATATGAACAATAAGAACCTAAACATCCACTCAAAAACAACATTAACCCTAAACGTCCAGCAACAAAAATGTTCTCAACCAAACAAGGATCAGAGGTTACCATATGCTTTCCACCAAAAAACCTCACTCACAAGCACATAAAGCAATTGAAAGTTAAAAAAGTGCTTTGGCTCGATTCCTGTCAGCCGCATTTCGTCAAACAATTCTAAGGCTTCTTCCATGCATCCAAGTCTTCCATAATCTGCAGTCATCACCATCCACCAGAACGCTTAGATATTTGATCAAAGACTGAAGCCTCTTTTGGTCAAATTTTGTAAATGGAAATTTGTAATGGAACACATTTTTATTCCTTTTATTTTTTAAATTTTTTAACTAAATTAAACAATTTCTAATATGTGAAAACTTTCCAACCAAAATATTCTTTTAATTTATTTTATTGTTTGTATTCTTATTTTTTATTTATTTTTAACTTGTCAATATAAATATTACATAGTATATTGATTGTATATTTTATATGAATTATAGACTTTATAATACTATATATCAACTCCTCCGATGGGATGGGATGATAGTGTAGCAAAATGACCATATTGGTGGTGATTGGATGGGAAATTTACACTAGGACAAGGTATGAGTCAAATGGAAATTTAATAGACCTCCAATCTGAATGTTGAAACCATTAGACTAGTGCAAACATTAACTAAGATTTATGGAGATTGACCTTGGTGTAATCATGGCGGCAACAAGACTACCACATTCAAATTATAGGTAACAAAGTCATTCGAGTTTCATCTACAGAGAGAGCAAGGTATAATTGGGGAATGAGCAGAGAGATTATAAAATCCAAAATAGATTTATCGGTGCATTATTATTGCAGACATGGTAACGGAGCGCTAAAGTCATCTTTTTTTACTTAAACAAATAGTCATTGGCTTTTTTATGCAAAGAGGTACTCTCGGATTTTTTTTTGACATTTTGAACATAGTCATGATCTAAAGACTAGTGGATGGGAAAACTGATAAATTAACGGAGGACACAAACTTGGTGAATTTCACTAATAAGGCGTATTGCCTGTTGAAACTTCAACCGAACGTACAAAAAGGTCAAACTGTAACAGTTTTTTTCAAACGAGTTATTGGCATGGTTAGGATGATGAGCAAAATGAGATCATATAAAAAACAAGATATGATGGTGCATAGTATAGGAAAGAACAAATCTCTAAAACATGACTTGGCCGAGTGACATAGGGGGTCTCTCACTTTTCAATCTACATGAGTGTTACAATTTACTTCATTTTAACACTACAAACGGTTTTAGACACCCATGAGGGTCTATGAATCCATTTAAAGTGTTAAAATTCAGTAAATGGTAACAATTCATTATCAAAATTGCAATTATCCATTGTCGAGTGACACAATTAACTACATTGTTAAAATTTAGTAAATTGTTAATTAAATTTACATTGTTGGAAACATAATATCATAAGGAAACATTGCTGAAATAGTCTAAAGAGAATGAGCCAAAATAACGTACTTGGCTAAATGGACTCGAAAGCATTATAACCCTAAGTTTGAATGAAGTGATATTTGGACAACCCAGATAATAAGAGAGAGAAAGATCAATAGTCTAAAATAGTTTCCGCAATGCCAAGGTGCAAGCTTTTTAAAGCCGCAAAAGACTATTGCGGAAATCATTTTGATAATTTATGAAATGCGTACCTGCAATCTACAATCTGCAATTGCTTAAAGTTAACTGTGGAAGGCGTTTTTTAAAATTTGGGAAATGCATACCTGCAATCCTGAATCCCCAATTGTGAAGGTTGTCTTTTAAAATTTTGAAATGCATTCTCATAATCTGTAATCCGCAATTACAAAAAGTTAATTGTGGAAGCTGATTATAGAAAGGGAGATTGCAGAATCATGAGTGTGGAAGGAGTGATGCATAATCCTAGTTTGAAAAAGTTGAAACGAAATCCCACAAGCCGCAACTCACAATTACGGAAGGAAGGAGTTCCCACAGATTGCGGAAGTTTAATTATAGAAATACAATTTGTAGAAAGATAAATGTCGAAACGTCATTGTGGAAAGGTATTTGTAGAAGTGGAAAGACAGTTTGTGGAAGGATAACTGCAGATATTAGATTGACATTTGTATCGTGATTGTTGTTAGTTCAACGATCAAGGAAGATTTCACTGCGAGAAGATATGCAGAAGATACTAGCAAGGTTGGGCTACAGAATTTGAAAATAATTGTTGTGCCATAATCTCTCATCAAAGGACAGGAATGATCACTAAGGAGATCAATGGCCATAAACTAATCTGCTAGGTGAAGTCGCATGGTTTTTAAGACAACTATTGAGATGCGTTATCTCTTTAAGATTTGCTTCAGTGTCATTACGTATCCGTCCAACTAAATGAAAATTTGGAAATGACAAACTAAACATAGAATTATAAACATAATTAGATTGATGAAGAGATGTAATAAACATAGATATAATAAACTACAGAAAACACATCGATGAAGGATGGTATGATGTGTTTAGGTACATGAATTAATACACATAAGTTTTATTTATGAAGCATAATGAAAAATCAGAAGTAATTTAAATGAAGAGATGCATTTAATGAAAGGTTATGTGTAGTAGAGTATATTATTAACTCAAGTTTCCATATAAAAAAAAGGTTAATTAGTGAAAGGGTGTGATAGTGAAAAGACATGTTTCAACCTCACAAAATTGGAAGGACACGTTTATTGAAAGGATGTAAAAAATTCGTATAATATTTCAACAGAATATTTTTTTGAAGTAAAGGTGTCTCTTCAGTCAATATTGTAGCAGCAGCTAGAAGAGGTAGAGACCGGTGACATGAAGAATTATCTGTGACAGATTTTAAAAAAGGATCTCAAAGATTGATCAAACATATCATGGTGGAAAGGTGTTGCTAGGGCAGGAAACAAGCCTGTAATGGGTTGCATCCTCCCGCCAATAGTGGTTAGAAAACATGGTGTTGTTACATCCTTGTCTCTTGTAGTAGGAATAAGAACTAGGGTGTTGTAGCATCCTTGTCTATTGTAGAAGGAAAACATTCACGGTTTTTGATGCATCCTTTCTATAGCAGTAGATAAACAATTTTGTAAAATTCATATTATTAGTAATGAATTTGAATTGGTGGTTTTCTCTTTGAGGTTTCCATGATAAATGTATGTGTCCTAACTTGGTTGATTCATTGTGTATCTTGTACTTATATTTAATTAAGTAAATAGAAGGAAATACTGATTCACCCCCCCCCACAACCTTAGTATTGTTGGATAATCCAACAATTGGTATTAGAAAAGGATCCTTCACTACAATTTAATCACTCGAAGGAAGATCCTATTAAAAACCATTATGGATGAACAAGAAGGGTTAGCCTGTCATGTCCCCATTTTGACAGCACCATGAAGGAGACCGAACCCCATGGATCCTAGTGATAGATTGAATTAAATAATTAATGAGAGGTTAAGATGAGGTAATTAATTAATTAGAAGTGTGGATTTAAATTTATCCATAGTTGCTACCCACTTGGAATAAATAATTATCGATCATTTAATATTATTGGTGCAATAATATTTTTATTTGTTATGCTTAATAAATGGAGAGATTGTCCCACCAATTCGAATTAGTGGATAAGGTTGGAGAAATTACTTGGAGTAGAAGTCAAGTAAGCACTAGAGTCCAAGAATGATGTCAAAAATGAGAAAAGATGAATATTTCAGAAAATGCAGCATAAATCCAGAAAGCAGGATAAAATAGAAAAAGAGGGAAAGTATGAAAAGAAGGAAATCCAGAAAAAGAAGAAAAAGAAGGAAATCCAAACCAAAGCAAAGCGAGGAAAGTATGTCCACTCATGGGTGACCTATTCTCATGGGTCACAAAGGCAAGTAACTTGCTCAACAGGTCAACATTAATTATATAAAAGAAGTATTTCAACTCCCTTTCACATATTTTTCTAGTTTCGTTGTTGTGTATGTTGATATATGCTTATGTGGGCATTCCTTCTGAGTGATGTGCCTCAGACTATTGGGAGATGAGCCCCAACCTTCCTTTCCCCTCTCATTCCATCCTCTTTTCTTCTATTGCAGGTATGGAGTGCTAGATTGCAGCCATTGAAGTATTATGAGATATATTTTCATCCCCCATCACGTTCAAGTTGAGCTTCAGTGAATCCCATGATTTACCTATGCTCTCATCCCCTTTGTTGGTCATGTTCCGGGCCTCCCGCTCATTATTTTGGAGTCTCCTTTGTAATGGTAAGTATATTATATTATTTCTGATCTATAGCAGCATATAAATATATGATTTATCTTTATCATGTCGAAACATCCTTGTCCATAAAAACTTATGTCTTTAATTTCACAAAAAAACTTATTTTATCATTGTATGGGGGGAGATTGATGAATCTGAGTGCAATAAGAAATAGGAAAGGTTGTGGGAATGATTGGACAATTTTTATATGTTCATTTAGATTCTATTTATCTCTTTTATACTTCATATGTAGTTCAGAAATTAATTTTCCACAAATTAACAACTTTATTTTAGACCCTAGCTAGATTGCTAGCTTTAATGACTAGTCTCGCAATTTTTGATGTAAAATGAGTTCTTTGAACTCAAACTGATCCTTGTAAGTTCATGTGAATCACCGAAAGACCCAAATTCTAATATATATCTCCAAAACCTTTTTATGTTGGGGCCATACTTCCTTTTGGGATCCTCCACTGCGCAGGGTTTCATTAGGCCAAAACTGCTAAAAACCCCCAAATTCCTCCAAAATTCCTTGGAAATTTCCAGAACTACTACAAAAAACCCAAACCCATTTATTATGTTATATGAGTTCTGGAACAACCCTTTGCAATTTTTCAATATCCCCTCGTTGAAAAGGCTGAACTACTCTTTGTAGTTTCACGATTTGGTTGCCAAGAAGCGTGGAAGCACGTTTCCGCATAGAGGATTATGAAACCTAAATGGAACCAAATCTAAATGTGTTATGGAAGAGTAAATTATATGTCTTAAATTTCTTTGTTTTCTTTCCCTTTATAACTCCTCTTTTCTGCAAAATTTCCCCCAAAAAAACCTCGTTTTTCCCAGTCGGAAGAGGCTCTGAGTGGTTTGATTCAAAGTTCAAAATTTTGATTTAAATAGCAGAATTATATGGCATTCAGGTTTGCACACCAGAATTGGGAAATTAAAGTGGTATCCAAGCTCTTTCATTGGTTCATCCTATGGAAATAAATCTCTCATTGAATAAATTTGCAGCCATGTCATACTATGAGGATGACTATGATGAGCAGTATGAAGAATACTACATACAATATGAAGAAGAAGAAATCCTCTATGTTTATGGAGTCCTAAAAAAAGATGAATATGATGAAGAATATTGGCCATCATATGGAGAAGAGATCATATTTGATTCTCCAATGGTTAAGAAATACGTGACAAAGATAATGGAAGAATGTGAAAACATGCCTAGCTCCTACAAGGAGTATCTGGCCTTGCATAAGAAAATTTGTGCAGACATTACTCTTAATGAATATATTTATTTCCAGTATGTATTTTGGCCCAAAGATGTGGATGATAATTCTTTCAATATCATACAATCATCCATGGAAGAACCAAGTTGTTCCAACTATGTTAGTGAGAAAGAGGAAAAAGAAGCCAAAAGGGAAGATGCAGGAGAGCCATCTGTTGGTCCAACCATTATGAGATTGTTTGGGTGTTATTCTAGCAGATATTCCAAAAGTGGTGACATGAGTACTATATTAGAGAGTTAATTTTCATCAAATTGATGGAGAAGAAATATCCATAGACAAACCATCCTTCAAAGGAGAAGGTCATGAACCTTCGAGAGGAACAAACATGTAGTGCTACAAATGGAATTATTGATGAGGAAAAGGAAGAAGGGCATGTTGGTCCAAATATTATGGATAGGAAATATGAAAAGGAGGATGAAGGCCCAAAAACATTCTCAATCATGGTAAAGGGACATGACTCACTTAGTTCATCAAGTGATTAAGGAAAAGAAAATATCCATGAGGTGAATTGCAAATCACAACAAGGTGGTTGCATAAGAGGAGAAGTTGAGGAGGAATGCATTTCAAGATTTTTTGTGGGTGATATCCAAATCAATGCTCAATATGTGGGATTATTTATGGCTGAATATATATGTTTTGGATCATATCCAAAATATGATAACAAACCAGAGTTACAGTCACCACGGGAGCCACATATGAAAGAAGAAAGCAATACCACACCGCTTGGGTGTGAAGCGGAAATTTTGGTGGATGAACAAGCAACCATAGTGTTTATAAAAGAATAGAATAAGGTGAAGAACATGTGTGATGAAATTTCTGATTTTTGTAGTATTCATGTTCATTTAGATCCCTCTAATCCATGGAAAGAAAAAAAATGTCCACTTGCATCTAAGAACTGCAAGAGGAAGGCCAATTATGAGGGAGATAAATTCATTCCTAGTTTCTCTATTGTGGATCACACAGTCACTGCAAACAAGGGTGAAGGTGTCAATGGAGATAACTGGTGAAGGAATATTTTGGATCAGATCAAAAAGAAGAAGAAATATCATATCTGAATTCATCATTTGAATTTCCTAATGAAGTGGAAGACAATCCCCCACCAGCTAGGTGTGAACTAGGAAATCTGAAAGAGAAAAATATGGTGCAAAGGGATGCACATAGTTCTAAATTTTGGACTCTCTTGCACCATGATAAAGTTGCAGCCACATCATAGGAGAGGCTTGAACTCACTAAGAATCCCAATCCCTCTATCACCATTATGGAGATCTATCAGCCATCTAGTCTTACAGGTGGGAAAGCATAAATCGAGAAAGCGGGATAAAATAGAAAAAGATGGAAAGTATGAAAAGAAGGAAATTTCAGAAAAAGAAGGAAATCCAGAAAAAGAAGAAAAAGAAGGAAATCCAAACCAAGGCAAAGCGAGGGAAGTATGTCCACTCATGGGTGACCTATTCTCACAGGTCACCAAGCCAAGTAACTTGCTCAACAGGTCAACATTAATTATATAAAAGAAGTATTCCAACTCCCTTTCACATATTTTTTGAGTTTCGTTGTTGTGTATGTTGATATATGCTTATGTGGGCATTCCTTCTGAGTGATGTGCCTCAGACTATTGGGAGATGAGCCCCAACCTTCCTTTCCCCTCTTATTCCATCCTCTTTTATTCTATTGCAGGTATGGAGTGCTATATTGTAGTTATTGAAGTATTATGAGATATATTTTCATCCCCCATCACATTCAAGTTGAGCTTCAGTGAATCCCATGCTTCACCTATGCTCTCATCCCCTTTGTTGGTCATGTTCCGGGCCTCCTGCTCATTATTTTGGAGTCTCCTTTGTAATGGTAAGTATATTATATTATTTTTGATCTATAGTAGCATATAAATATATAATTTATCTTTATCATGTCAAAACATCCTTGTCCACAAAAACTTTTGTCTTTAATTTCACAAAAAAAACTTATTTTATCATTGTATGCAGGAAGATTGATGAATCTGAGTGCAATAAGAAATAGGAAAGGTGGTGGGAATGATTGGACAATTTTTATATGTTCTTTTAGATTCTATTTATCTCTTTTATACTTCATATGTAGTTCAGAAATTAATTTTCCACGAATTAACAACTTTATTTTAGACCCTAGCTAGATTGCTAGCCTTAATGACTAGTCTTGCAATTTTTGATGTAAAAAGAGTTCTTTCAACTCAAACTGAGCCTTGCAAGTTCATGTGAATCACCGAAAGACCCAAATTCTAATACATATCTCCAAATCCTTTTTATGTTGGGGCCATACTTCCTTTTGGGATCCTCCACTACGGAGGGTTTCACTAGGCCAAAACTGCTAAAAACCCCCAAATTCCTCCAAAACTCCTTGGAAATTTCCAGAACTACTGCAAAAAACCCAAACCTATTTATTATGTTATATGAATTCTGGAACAACCCTTCGCAATTTTTCAATATCCGCTCGTTGAAAAGGCTGAACTACTCATCGTAGTTTCACGATTTGGTTACCAAGAAGCGTGGAAGCAGGTTTCCGCACAGAGGATTATGAAACCTAAATGGAACCAAATATAAATGTGTTATGGAAGAGGAAATTATATGTATTAAATGTATTTGTTTTATTTCCTTTTCTCACTCCTCTTTTTTGCAAAATTTCCCCCAAAAAAACCTCGTTTTTCCCAGTCGGAAGAGGCTCTGAGTGGTTTGATTCAAAGTTCAAAATTTTGATTTAAATTGTAGAATTATATGGCATTCAAGTTTGCACACCAGAATTGGGACATTAAAGTGGTATCCAAGATCTTTCATTGGTTCATCCTATGGAAATAAATCTCTCATTGAAGAAATTTGCAGCCATGTCATACTATGAGGATGACTATGATGAGTAGTATGAAGAATACTACAAACAATATGAAGAAGAAGAAATCCTCTATGTTTATGGAGTCCTAAAAAAACATGAATATGATGAATAATATTGGCCATCATATGGAGAAGATATCATATTTGATTCTCCAATGGTTAAGAAAGACGTGACAAAGATAATGGAAGCATGTGAAAACATGTCTAGCTCCTACAAGGAGTATCTGGCCTTGCATAAGAAAATTTGTGCAGACATTACTTTTAATGAATATATTTATTTCCAGTATGTATTTTGGCCCAAAGATGTGGATGATAATTCTTTCAATATCATCCAATCATCCATGGAAGAACCAAGTTGTTCCAACTATGTTAGTGAGGAAGAGGAAAAAGAAGCCAAAAGGGAAGATGCAGGAGAGCCATCTGTTGGTCCAACCATTATGAGATTGTTTGGGTGTTATTCTAGCAGATAATCAAAAAGTGGTGACATGAGTACTATTTTAGAGAGTTAATTTTCATCTACTTTATGGAGAAGCAATGTCCATTGACAAACCATCCTTCAAAGGAGAAGTTCATGAACCTTCAATAGGAACAAACATGTAGTGCTACTAATAAAAGTATTGATGAGGAAAAGGAAGAAGGGCATGTTGGTCCAAATATTATGGATAGGAAAAACGAAGAGGAGGATGAAGGCCCAAAAACATTCTCAATCATGGTAAAGGGACATGACTCACTTAGTTCATCAAGTGATTAAGGAAAATAAAATATCCATGATGTGAAGTGCAAATCACCACAAGGTGGTTGCATAAGAGGAGAAGTTGAAGAGGAATGCACTTCAAGCTTTTTTGTGGGTGATATCCAAATCAATGCTCAATATGTGGGATTATTTATGGCTGAATATATATGTTTTGGATCGGATCCAAAATATGATAACAAATCAGATTTACAGTCACCTCGGGAGCCACATATGAAAGAAGAAAGCAATACCACACCTCTTGGGTGTGAAGCAGAAATTTTGGTGGATGAACAAGCAACCATAGTGTCTATAAAAGAAGAGAATAAGGTGAAGAACATGTGTGATGAAAGTTCTGATTTTTGCAGTATTCATGTTCATTTAGATCCCTCTAATCCATGGAAAGAAAAAAATTGTCCACTTGCATCTAAGAACTGCAAGAGGAAGGCCAATTATGAGGGAGATAAATTCATTCCTAGTTTCTCTATTGTGGATCACACAGTCACTGCAAACAATGGTGAAGGTGTCAATGGAGATAAGTGGTGAAGGAATATTTTGGATAAGATAAAAAAGAAGAAGAAATATCATATATGAATTCATCATTTGAATTTCCTAATGAAGTGGAAGACAATCCCCCACCAGCTAGGTGTGAACTAGGAAATCTGAAGGAGAAAAATATGGTGTGAAGGGATGCACATAGTTCTAAATTTTGGACTCTCTTGCACCATGATGAAGTTGCAGCCACATCATAGGAGAGGATTGAACTCACTAAGAATCCCAATCCCTCTATCACCATTATGGAGAGCTATCAGCCATCTAGTCTTACAGGTGGGAAAGCAAAAAGAAATATTCATAAAGAGAAGTGCAAGTCACAGGAAGAAAATTGTAGAAAAGAAGGGGGTGATTTTTCTCAAGAACCCCACTAATTTATTTGACCTTTGAAAATGGATGAAAAGAAGATCCAAAAGGCGTCACCCCTTGTCCAAGACACACATTCTTTAGTGGCACACCAGTGTTGGATATCTACTTCATTGGAAGATCAATATTCTCTCGAATCCAAGGAGGAGATGCAGAAGGAATTGTCTACAATACAAGGGGAATTCTTACAATTGCTTCCTGATAGAGATTATTTGATTGATATTGCTGATGTGTTTCATGGATCATCCTTGAAAGATGGAGAAGAAATTTGCAATCTCACACAAGAGTTGTTGACCACTCATGATTCCTTAAAGAGCACACAATGTGCACTCCAAGAATCCCAGATGGAGATAGAGAAACTTCATGAGAAGTTGCAAAGATATTGCCTACCCTTGTACACACCATTCATCCATCTTCACAAGGTTTATTACACTCTTGAACAGAGGGATAAATCTCATGAGATGGTGGATCATGATATGCACTTAGATTTGCAGGTGCTTTTGAAAATCTATGAGAAAGAAAATATTTTCCAAGAACTCATTGAGTTTGAGAGGAAGGATGAACTGTTCTTCTCTACCAAAAAGATGGCTGACCACATTGCCTTTGGATCAGCAAATAAAATTCCTTATTCATCCATTGGTTGGGTGGATAGAGACACCTTTGAAGTGAAGAATGTGGGAGGTGAAGAATTTAATTTCTGCAATAAAATTTTTGTTGTGACTAACATTGTCTTGACATGCAGGGGAACCACAAATATTTAATTTGCAGGAATTGGATACCTTCCATAAACATGCACATGGCATGAATTATAAAATTTTTATGCTTGAGTAATTTTGGGATGTAGATGATGAGTTACAAGCACAGGAACATTTCCTCAGAAAGGCTGATTTTTCTCATAGAAGAAGTCCTATTTTCATGGAAGAGTCAAATGAAGATGAAGATGGGGCAGCCATAAGTTGGTTGGATAAGTATGTCAGAGATATGATTCATAGTTCTACCCATCCTTCTATTTCAGTCTCATCAAGTGGAGATAAAAATTGGGAGAAATAATTTTCCTTGTGGGTGCAACAGGAAAAGCTAGAGGATTTCCTAGGTGTTCGTGATGACTTGTTGAATGCACCATTTTCAACAGCCACATAGGAACATATTTTTGTCACTTGATTCCATTCATCCACATATGGATTGGGTGGAATATTAAATGTCACACATGGAGTCTTCTTGCAGAAAAATTTCTGCTCATGAGCAGTGGAAAGAAGCTGAGCAAGCCAACTTCCAAGAGGAGTTGATGAGAAAGACATCTTGCATAAAGTGGTCTTGGTGGAGGAAATACACACAATTGGACAGATTATTGTATACTATGACCAGTGACAGAGAGTTGAGCCATTGGATGTGTTCACATAGACCTTTTGGTTGGAGTGTCAGTACCCTCTGAAATTGGATGACGGGACACTTATTTATTTTTCCTACTTGCATTTTTTGAGATAATTATGATGCATCAGCTTATTGTGAGCAGTTTGGGAATCCTTGTTGGTTGGATGATTCCTATAGTCGTTGGGGTTGTACATCAGACTCACACCTATGTCATTGCATCAACATCATTCTGAAACTTAATGCTGATGCGCATCAAGCACATAAAGATCTTAATGTTGGGTGGGAAAATCTGATAGATTTCCAACTTTGCATTGAGAATTTCTAGTTTTTAGTGCAATGGTATGATTTCCACAGCATGAATATCATTTCCTGTGATGATAATTTTTTATGGTGGATTCTAATGTTTGGATACTTACAATTGAGGAAATGGGATCCAGTTATAATTTTGTTTTATAAGTTGTGTGGGAAGCCATTCTTACTAAAGGGGGTGCAATGCAAGCAATGAGACCCTGGAATTTCTTGTTTTGGAGAAACTTTACATGCTAGATTGATGGAGCAATTCAACCTTTTTGCACATGGATTCATGCTCTAGTTCTCCTACATGATGGACAAATTTGCAGCACTCTAGAGTTTTTCTGCTTGAGGACAAGCATATTTGGGAGGGGAGGACTCTCATGTCCCCATTTTGATAGCACCATGAAGCAGACTGAACCCCATGGATCCTAGTGAAAAATTGAACTAAATAATTAACGAGGGGTTAATATGAGGAAATTAATTAATTGGAAGTGCGCATTTAAATTTATCCATAGTTGCTACCCACTTGGAATAAATAACTATGGAGCATTTAATATTATTGGTGCAATTAATATTTTTATTTGTTATGATGAATAAATGGAGAATTTGTCCCAGAAATTTGAATTAGTGGATAAGGTTGGATAAATTACTTGGATTAAAATTCAAGTAAGCACTAGAGTCCAAAAATGATGCCAAAACTGAGAAAAGAGGAATAGTTCAGAAAAAAAAAATATAAATAAAAAAAATAAAAAAAATCCAGGATAAAACATGAAAATAAGGAAAGTATGAAAAGTAGGAAAGTTCAGAAAATAAGGGAAGTCAAAGAAAGAGGAAAAAGAAGGAAATCCAAAGCAAAGCAAAGCAAGGAAAGTATGTCCACTCAAGTGTGACCTATTCTCACAGGTCACCAAGCCAAGTAACTTTCTCAACATATCAACAATAATTATATAAAATAAGTATTCCAAATCCCTTTCACATATTTTTCTATTTTTTTTGTGTGTATGTTGAGATATTCTTATGAGAGCATTCCTTTTGAGTGATGTGCCTCAAACTATTGGGAAATGAGCCCCAACCTTCCCTTCCCCTCTTCTTCCATCCTCTTCTCCTCTATTGCAGGTATGGAGTGCTAGATTGCAGACATTGAAGTATTATGATACATATTTCCATCCTACATCATTTTCAGGTCAAGCTCCATTGAATCCCATGCTTCAACTGTGCTCTCAACCCCTTTGCTGGTCATGTTTCGGGCCTCTTTCCCATTATTTTGGAGTATCCTTAGTAATGGTAAGTATATTATATGATTTATTATATTTCGAAGCATATAAATGTTTAATTTATCTTTATGAAGTCGAAACATCTCTGTCCATAAAAAATATGTCTTCAGTTTCACCAAAAAATCTTATTTTATCACTGTATGGGGGAAAATTGATGAATCTGAGTGCAATAAGAAATAGGCAAGGTTTTGGGAATTATTGGATAGTGTTTATATGTTAATTGATATTATATTTATCTCTTTCATACTTCATATTTAGTTCATAAATCAATTTTCCATGAATTAACTGCTTTATTTTAGACCCTAGCTAGATTGCAAGCTTTAAATGACTAGTCTTGCAATGTTTGATGTAGAATGAGTTCTGTTAACTAAAAATGAGCCCTATAAGTTCCTATGGGTCATTGACAGAACCAAATTCCAATACATATCTCCATAAAAAAAATTCGTTTGGGTCGTACTTCCTTTTTGGATGCTCATATGCGTAGGGTTTCACTAGGCCAAAACTACTGAAAACCCTCAAATTCGTCCAAAACTCCTTGTAAATATCCAGAACTGCTATAAAATGTCCAAACCCATTCATTATTTTATATGAATTATGGAACAACCCTTTGCAATTTTCCAAAAGCACATGTTTTGAAAAGGCTGAACTACTCTTCCTAGTTTCACGGTTTGGCTACCCAGAAGTGTGGAAGTAGGTTTCCGCATAAAGGATTTTGAAACCCATATGGAAACAAATATAAATGTGTTAGGGAAGAGGAAATTCTATGTTTTAAATGTATTTGGTTTCTTTCCCTTTCTCACTCCTCTTGTCTGCAAAATTTGCCAAAAAAAACCCCTGATTTGCCTAGTCCGAAGAGGCTCTGAGTGGTTTGATTCAAAGTTTAGAAATTTTAATTTAAATTACATAATTAGATATTTTTCAGGTCTGCATGCAAAAATTGCGACATTACATATCCACCATCAGACCTCCATTATTTACAGGATATAATTATGCATAATAGAGTGTAAGAATGAAGTTCCATCTATTTTTTCGTGGATACAAAGTCTGGAGGTCTGTTGAAAAAGAGTAAAAAACACTAGATGACCTACCTATAGATAGAGATGAAATAGATAAATATGAATACAATGCTAAATCCCTGAATGAAATCCTAAGTGGGTTAACAAATTTAGTGTTTATGAAAGTCATGCAATGCAAGACGAGCAAACATGCGTTGGAAAAAATAAAAACTATCTATAAAAAAGTATCCAAATTCAATCAATCCAAACTTCAGACATATCAAAGACAATTTGAAAGTCTAAAAATGAAAGAGGAAGAAAATATTGCATAATATATTTTAAGAGTATATGATATTAGCAATGCTATTAGAGGCCTTGGAGGAGAAATAAAGGAGAGAGATGTCATTGACAAAGTACTAAGAACCATGCCCATGAAGTATGACTCAAAGGTATCTACTCTAGAATAAAGAGATGATAATTCACCTCATGGAAGTAATTAACTAGATGGGATCTTCACTGCATATGAGATGAGAAGAGGACAAAATGAACCTTCAATAAAAGAAGCAACATTTAAGTTCTCAAAAGAACCAAAGAAGTTTGAAACCCCATCTAATAATCACTCAAAGAATTCAGATGATGAATAAGCTATATTCATCAAGAAACATGAGAGAGGTACTGTCAAGTACAAAGAAAAGATACCTCTAAAGTGTTTTAATTGTGGAAGAATCGAACACTTTGCTTCAAAATTTATTTATCCTAGAAACAAGATGATAGTGATGAGAGACTCAGACTCAAAGAAGTTCCATAAGGGCAAGACAGGAGACAATAAGAATTTTAATGAGAAAACGAAGATCCTTTACAGCATGGAAGATAGTGAATATCTACAGTTTGAATCAATCACAATGTTTAAGAAAGTGAAAGACTGTAGCATAGTTTAGATAGTCACATTTTACAATTGGACAATTCATAAATAAAGAAAGATTGAAGATACATTTGTAAACCAGTGAAGAAATAGAGTCTGGAAGCTAAAATAAGAGAAATGATAAAGGAAATGATCGATTTTAGTACAACAAAGTTTGAACAATGGTTGAATTTTGAAACTGTACTTTTATCATATTGAGCTAAGAACAAATGCCAATTTAAGTCTTGCTTGCAAGATGGGTCTTTCACTAAGGATTGAGTTCCTCATGACACGTTGGATTCTATCTACAAGATGGGTCTTGCACTAAGTGTTGGATCCATCACCTCTTTATTGGTGTTCGGAAACCTAAATATTGGCATCTTCTAAAAATCATGTACTGAATGATATAATAAACATTAAAAAATATTCTTGTTTTCTCTTTCTTGTGATGTTCATTGTTTATATAATGCAACATTTATTATACATAACAACTGAGACATGCAATATAAAAAAGGTTTAATTGAATATATGTTACATTGATTCATCCCCCCCCCCCCTCTCAGTTTACTTGATGTGTTCAACAATTGGTATCAAAGTGAGGTTCCTTCATAAAACAACTAATGACTAGAGGGAGGTCACTGAAAACACAAATGAATGGGAAACCAATGTCGACTACAAAGTACGATATTTTCTTTGATGGGACACACTATGTCTATTGGATAGAAAGAATTAAAGGATATCTAAAAATAAAAGGAACAATTATTTGGGGGAAAATCCATGCAAACCTACCGTTATAAGAAACAAATAAAAAGATTTAGCAAAAAGGAAGCCAATAAAAATGAGTAAACAACAATGAAAGCTATCTTCAACAACTTGCTACATCAAGCCAAAGAAAAAATGGGATAGTACACATCTTCTAAAGAGCTATGGCTCAAGATGGAGAATCTATGTTATGTCAAAGTTAACATCATAAAAGATAACTTGTGCAAAGACCAGATGCAATGCTAAGACTCAACATAAGAAAAATTCAAGAATGAAATTGATGAAGGTATGCACTCTCCTAGACAATTAGATTGCATTAATTCAAATTGTGAGAATCAATTCTCTATTACAAATGAACAACAAGATATAACAAAGCTTAAGATAGTTGTTTTAGCAATACTAGAATAGGTTAAAGGGTTAGAATATGAGTCATAGGTTGAAGTGCCAAGGGGTGACATGGATATTCTTGAAAGTAAAATTATGTGCATTTTAAATGGAATGAAAAGAAATTAGAAGAAAAATTAGTTGTTACAAGAATTATATAAGGAGTACAAAATAAAGGGATGACAAGAGCATGAAGAAGTTACCAAAGAAATCATTGAGTATTTTGAAGGATCAAGGTGTAAAATACTTAAATACCAAAGTAGATGAAATCATAAAATTGAAAGAAGAAATTGATATTCTAAGAGAAGAAGTAAATAGGAAAAATTCAAATGAAAAAAATTCGGAAGGTTCGGAAGATTCAAGAAAAGAGGTTAGTGGATTAAAAATCCAACTTGAGGAAGCCAAAGAAAGAAAGGAATTTCGAAGAAGTCAACCTAAAAGGGAAGAAGGTACATATCGAGTATCAAGTTGGAAGTAAAATAATTCATAACAAGAACCAACGAAGAAAATATCAAATTCAAATGTAAGAGTATCTCATTAATTATGGCCGAGATAATAAAAAACCAAAGATCCCCAAATGACAAAACTCATCTTGGCTACAACAAGAAAATTGAAATGGCTAAGGATGGTAAAATCACCTTGAGTTGGTCGAAAGGAACATACAAAGTCACAGAATAAGAACTTTCTTTGAATTCAACCAACAAGGAAATCTATGAAGAAATAAATCAGAGAGAAGTACAACAAGAAAGAATGTCCTATCAAGACAACCTAGAACGAAATAGGTCATCAAACCAGGTTTAGTCGAGGTATGGGAATTTCTATAAAGGATATTGATTTTCTTATTATGAATATGGATTAAAAGCATTGGAATGTATGAATAATGGTAGGAAAAGGTTCAACTATGAAGTTAAGCTCCTAAGGAGAAACCATTATAGACACATTGTAAAATATTGCCATACTATATGATGTTATCTATGTGATGGTTTTGCACAGAAAGCACAAAGCTACTAAAGCTCAACACAACATTCAACAAATACCATACCATATATTGTAGGAAATGAAAATCATAATTTATGGATGAAAAGAAGAA
This sequence comes from Pseudotsuga menziesii, assembly GCA_001517045.1. Taxonomy (NCBI): domain Eukaryota; kingdom Viridiplantae; phylum Streptophyta; class Pinopsida; order Pinales; family Pinaceae; genus Pseudotsuga; species Pseudotsuga menziesii. The sequence goes on from LPNX010524157.1 coordinate 48,959, forward strand.
GTGATACTATGCTACATCAAAAGATAAATTCATATAATTCTATATACTCTGAAATGTGGATAATAAAAACTCCAAGGGCATGTATTGTCAAAGCAGACGACGAAAGTACAAAGGAAACAAAATATTGGTGCACTTCAAGATAATCTCTAGAATATTATTTGAAGATCCTTGAGTTCAAAAGAGAATTATATATAAGGCATGAATTCAATGAAAAAGTATATTGAACCTTGATTATAAAAGAAAAATTGAAGTGAGAATACTTTTGAAGACAATCATTCATCCATTCATGTTGCTACTAAGATAATCAAGTTGATATTATATACGAGCTATTGTCTAAAAAGTTACATACATTTCAATTGGAAAGTCCATCAACAATACAAAGAAGTTGTTCCAGAAGTCAAAAGGGTTATCATTGCAGTCACAAAAGTAAAAAAGGTACATATATTTGAAATGGACCATAATTGGCAAGCTCATCAAGTTCCCTATTCATGGACACAATTTAACTATTAGAGGACTAGTAAAAATTTTAGCAGCGCTCAAAGAATATGCTAAAAATTAGGATCCAATGGTCCATAAAGATAAGTGCATTTAAAGATGGACGTAATTTAGTAGTTAGCGAAGTTTCTTCCTCAAGTCTTGGAGTACATAAAGATAGACGTAATTAACTAACTGCATAATTTTGTTGTTCAAAGCTGGTGCGATCGATTATCTTCCGAAATAGGGGACTCCAAGGTTACCAAATTACGTTCACAATATTTCTCCAATCGCTTAACTCAATCCTTTAGTGCTGAAATTTCTTCTACATTTCTCTGGTTAATCCACATTTGGGATACCATTCTTTAATATATTCCTCCCATGCCTAAAACACCTAATGCTTTATATTAGTATTGAGATTTTCAAATTCTTATTGTTGATATTGAGTTGTCTTAGATATACTGGACATAGTGAAAATGATCCGCTGAAGAGGATTTGGCATGGTGACGAAGATACTGAATGATTATGTGAATACTTGCTAGAATGACACTCAAAACCTTGCATAAGGAGGAGTCGCTCAAAATTGATGGATATGTATCTGCTAAATATGGTAGAATCTATAATCATATGAAGTTTGTAAATAAGGATTGGCTGTGATCAGAAATTGATTTTGCTCGGATTCGATTAAATTTAAATTACAATAAAGTAAAATTGCATTCATAATTGGAAGCATGAATGTGTTGACAACTTTCCCTGAATTGATGTTGAAATTAGCACACGAGGGATAACTAATGGATATAGGAGTATTATTAAATCCATTCACGATTACAACATTAATGAAATGTCAATTCAACCTAATTTTTTATGAGATTAAATCATGTGGATGATTTGTTGTCCATATCAAAGAAAATGAAGTCAGTTAATGCAATGTATTATACTTCAAATTATAGTGGCAAGGGACAAGTGGAAAAGTTAAGATGATGCAATTGATAGTTGAAACAGAAATGATAGAGATATAAAGAATCATATGAATAAAGAAAGATAGAAGTTTGTAATGATCGGTAAGATACGCAGTTATTGCAGCAAGGTCTTAGAAAGAACAAAACTCGATCAAGATAAACAACTTGTCGATACATAACGGATATAAACTCAAGACGGTAAATGAAATATCAAGTTCAAATTCATTAGAGATATTGGCCATCGATGTCAAAGTGAGTAACCATAAATGTGTAGTAAATGTGTAGTTAGGGAAGAAAAAATCTAACCAATGCTTACTTTTAGGGGAAGTAGCAATGTAAGCGACATGGAACCTAGATAAGGATCGATTTGCCATTGATGTTAAAGGCGGGGGGAATGAAGACAGAGTGAGGAAGAAATAAGTGATATGAAGCACACAGTAAGGGGAAGCATAAAGTAGAAGAGTATTATAGCAGAAGAATTGAAGTGTTACAATCAATTAAAAAGGGGGAGATTGTTCGACTTAATGTTGTAAATGATGTCAAATAGAATATTGCTTATGGTTAAAATAGTCGTCCGGACTTAATTATTAATGCCAAAAAGATGTTGGACTTGGATTAATGTTGTCATAATGTTGGGATTGATACCAACCTTGAAGCCAATTTGAAAAAGTATATAGAACAAGGATATGTAGAAACAATGCATGAACAAGAAGAATTGGACAAGTAAAACAATAAAACAAGCAAAATAAATAAGCATGTAGTAACAAAAAGTAAGTGAAACAACCAGAATTATAGAGAATGCAAATATCAAGCAAATGTCAAAGTGCAAAAATATTTGATGTGGCGAAGCAAGCGAAATGCTAGAATGTGTAAATAGCTAATGTGTTAAAGTGCATAAATAGTGGATAAGACAAAGTAAATACAATTGACAAGAAAGTGGTGTGTCGAAGTTTGCATGTTGAACTATGCATGTCGAAATGCTTAGATGGTGGATATGTCGAAGTAAATATAGATGACAAGCAATTGGTGTGTTGAAGTGTGCATGTCAAAGAATGCATGTCAAAGTGCACAAAACGATCAATAAGCCAACGAAGTATTGAAGAATAGTGGGGTACCAAAACAATAAATATCCTCGTTATGGTACAAATCCTTCTTCTTCTCATAATTGTATTGGTCACATAAGGTTTTATTTTTCTCAAAATGTATCTTATTTAACAAAAAATGAAAATATTTCTAGAATATATCGTATTTTGGGAATTAACTGTTCGTTGGGAATTAACTGTTCATTGGTAATCGAAATTGGGAGGACTTTGGACCATTAGAAAGATATTGAAATTATATACAATGTTGATGTTTTGAGTTTCTTCTAATTCCTTACTGTTTGTCCTGCTCAGGAGTTTAAGTAAAAAAACATCTTTTAAAATATGTTTTTTTTACTAAAACGCTCTCCGTGGACAAGCAATAAGGAATTAGAAAAAAACTCAAAACATAAAAGTTGTAAATAATTTCAAGAGCTTTCAAATAGTCCAAAGTCTGACAATTTTTGAGTTACGAGAGAAATGGTATGCCCAAAATACGAAAGCTTCCACGAATATTTTCACTTTTTGTTAAATATGATACATTATAGAAGAGGGTAGAATGTTATGCAATTAATTAAATTAAGAAAATAAAACAAACATGTTAGTCGTCATGTGGACATTAGGAGTGATATACATAAACAAAGATTAATGTACTTTGTGATGTAAGAGTGAGTGCGACCATGCATAATATGCATTTTTTATTTTTTGGGTATGATAGGGATGAATGGCTAGTTGATTCAAGAAGAAGTTAATATTCGCAGAAAACAGTAAGAAGATTGAGGAAGAAGTTGAAAATTCATAGCTATAAGGAAATATGCTAGTCGAAAATCAAAATAGAGTTTGAATCAATCACAGTTTGGAAGAAAGTGAAAGATAGTAGTAGAGTTTGAGGCTAGTCGTAGTTAAATAAAGATTGAATCTAAAATAGAAAAACAACAAAGAAGTACAGTATAGAAGGAATATTGATGGAAACGATAAATAATATCTTGGTTGGAGTACAATGAAGTTTGAACAAGTGTTGAATTTATAAAATGTACATTTCTCAGATTGAGTTTAGAAGAAATGACAAGTTCAGTCTTGTCTGCAAGTTGTATCTTGCACTGAGGATTGGATCCGTCATTATCAATTTAATTATGTCTATACGATGGGTCTTTTTCCGAGGGTAGGATCCCTCACCTCTTAGTTGGTGCTGAGAAGAATAAATATTGGTGTCCTATGAAAATGACATACTGAATAATATATTAAATGTTCAAAATTATTATTGGTGTCTCTTGCTTGTGGTGTTCATTGTTTATATCGTGCAAGGTTTATTATACATATAAAAAATGTGACATGAAAAATAACAAAAATATTTAATAGAATATATGTTACATTGATTCATCCCCCCTTAGTTCACTTAATGTATTCAACACTCTACTTGTATACTACCACAAAGAGAGATCTCCACCACATTTATGCCATTGGCTCTCTTTCTTCTGCGTGGGATACATAACTAGTATTATCCACAGGGTAAGCTCCAATCACTAGTAATGGAGCTGTGCGAATCCTTTACTTTGGGCCAATTCACCTTTGCAATACACACATGGTATGTTCATTGGAAGCTGCACTAATTCACACATACATTAGCATATGTTCCTCTTCTTCTGTATGAATCATAACACAATGGAAACCCAACCATTAACCTTTTATTTCTGTGTTGATCTCTCTTCCTTCACCCAAACACCCACATCCTCTTCCATGGATATTTGCACTTCATTACACCTAGATTGCACCATTGTTATTTACCAAAATGCATCCCTGCAATATATCTCAAATGGTGACTCCTTGCAACCTCATACAGGAGCACGTGTCTTCCACAGCCATGGGTATCCTTTTTATTAGAAATCATTAGACCTGAGAATATCACTCACACATATGGCACATGTGAGTACTCCATACATGAATCGACCTTGTTCTATTCTCTGGAAGCTAGATTTTCATGGGTAGCACTCTACCTCTCTAGGTCTATCTCTTCTCGTCCAGCATAGCCACACAAAATCTCAACGAGCATAATAACATACCAAAAGAAACACCCCCGAGACCCTCTTATGTTCGACCGTCAGGAATCCAAACAACACAAATCTTATACTAGTTGTTAGATATAGGAGCATAATTAAATTGATATGCGAGAGAAATAATAATCATAATACAATTCAAGAAACCACATATTGATAAACACACAAAATTTTACCCTAGAAAACCCCCTGCACGGAAAAACTAGCTAGTGAATATCTTCATTACCTTGGCCCAAACCAGCCAAGCAAGACAAGTGGGTTCACCAGCTCACCTCCAAGGAAGATTAAAATAGAGTGTGGCAAGCCTTTTAGAGGATTCATTACATGTAATACATTGGGATAATATTATGGGACACTAAATACCATGTGCCCAAAGCCACATGTTGAGAACTTGTTAGGATTAATTAATCCTCCATTCTCCACTATAGTCTATTTGGTCATATTTCCTAACTTAGTATGTTATTATCACCGTAGCAGATTATGGGAGACAAACCTAGAGGTCATCTTCCACTTAATGCATGTGTATGTCAGAAATGATGATCTCACAGTCTAAATACTTATCATATTTTCTTAAAAGATTCTGCATGGAGGACTATTAAGCAACCCCTTTTCCCTTTATATATCGCATGAGGCTCAAAGAAGGTGGTTCTACACCATTGGTTGACATGACTCTTTTTTGACAACTCATTGGGTGCCTTACATACCTTAGACATTCGAGACAAGATATATCCTATGATGTGAGTGGTGCTACTAAATACATGTACGAGCCACATGAGATGCACTGGAAGGAAACAAAGCGCATCTTGCAGTATGAGAAGTGTACTAGAGACTGTGGGATCCATTATACAACCTATGCATAGTTAGATCTCATTGGCTTCACAGATTTAGATTGGGATGGAGATTGGAATGACAGAAAATCCACTTTAGGATTTGTATTTATGTTGGGATCTGGGCCAATTTGTTGGTCCAATAAGAAGAAGAAGCACTTGCACTCTCTTTAGTAGAAGCAGAGTATAGAGAGTCTATAAATGCAGTTATTCAGGAAGCTTGGTTGCATGGGAGTCTTGACATAATTTGAGATTCTCACTTCACCTTCAGTGGAAATCTATTATGATAACCATAGTACCATAAAGATATCTAGTGATCTAGTCTAGAAGCAAAGGACGAAGCATATTAAAGTTCACATGCACTATATTAGAGATCTAGTGCATGACAAGACTATCACACTAGATTACTTCCCTAGATAGGAGCAACTTGCAGATTGTAGATTTTTTCTGTGAAGGGCTTGGAGAAAATAGATTGTAGGAGCAAATTGCAGATTTTTTCCAAGCCCTTCTCACTGTAAAGGCTTGATTCATTGTTTCCTCATTACCTTCTTATCTTGAGGGAGGGGGGGGGGCGGGGAGGGGGGGGCGGGATTCCAATGAGGTTTTCCCCATTTTCCTTAGTTTATTAACCAATATTTTAATTCATTTAGATTGTAGGGGTTACTCTTTTCCTTGTTCCTAGGGCTAAAGTTGTCCAAAGTTAGGATTAAGGGGTGGTATTAGGATTAACTAATCCTCCTTTGTCCAATATAGTCTATTTGGTCATATTTCCTAACTTTGTAAGTTATTATCACTGTAATAGAGTATGGGGGACATACCTGGAGGTTATCTTCCACTTATTTCATGTGCATGCATGAGTTTATGTTCCTCTGGGACCAATCCCTACATCATAGGATCCCACTCTGAGTTCCACGAGAAACCTCCATCAGTTGGTTATGGTAGATAACCAGTTATGATGATTTATCCTCTAGTTACATTCAATTAGATCACTATCAGTTCTCCTACATTAGTTCTGTATGCATTCAGGGAAATTGACACCTTTTTTCCACATAACTCATCATTAACTGATTGTAGACTAATTTAGACATTCGGAGTTATATTAGTGAGATCCAACTGTGATTTTTACACACTTAATTAGTAGATCGGTCAGGTTTAGTTGGTAGATTCAAATCCTATCCATGGTATTCGAATTCTATTTATTCTACTACCATTGTATAACCGATTAATAAATGAAGATTAATGTTGTGATTATCTCAGCAATTCTTGTCTGATTTATTTTAAATTTCCATCATGAATACTTTGTCCAATGTATATTAGTCTTAATTATTTAAGCGCATAATTCATTTCCAATAGCTCTCATATTGGCATGTAGATCTATGGTTCTCAAATTTAATAGACCTAAACCATTTGACTTATTCCCGAGCCAAGGTTAACCCTAATAACTTCTATCATCGCCTATTTATCAAACAATCATCTCAGTATCAACCCCTTCTTCACATATTCATTCATACATATTAGTTTATATTTTAGTATAGTCATGTAGCTACTATAAAATTCCCAAGGGTTATTTGTTATTCTTATATATGATTAGAAAACCTAGAAAATCTATTTAGATCCTAAAACAATTACCAAGCTCTGTATTTTTATATTTCATGTAGCTCAAATTTATTTTCTTCATACCAAGAACTAATTTCACATCAAAACTAGAAAATATATTTTACTAATATCATCTCGTATATGCATTTAGGGTCTGAAAGAACCATCCCCTATACACCACACAAAATTTCATCAAACGGATTTTCTATCTATAACCATCTAGATCAAAAACATGTGGCCCCATTGTAATAAGGATGACTACTCTTTTTAGTTACAAAGCCAACATATAATTGATGCTAGGGGTTCCTAATATAATAGTTTATCCACCCAAATTTTTTTATGAATGAGATCGTGGTTGTTATTGGATGGAGGATTTCATTACTGAAAGCATGAAATCATTCTCCTGACCATTTGTGCATTTTTTTAAGTCTAGCGGGCATTTTACCATTACCTGCGTGCATCCTTATGGCTTCCAGGCATCTTTCCAAATCGTGTGGGCATTTTCGTGGGAATTCCTTATGAGCTACTGGCATTTCTTCAAGGCCTATGGGAATTTATTGTATCATGTGGAAAATTTATAATGTGACACTACAAGAATGTACTATATCCTACGGCCATTTCTCCACAGCTTGAGGAAATCTTAAGTGATTTTTCTAGATCTTGCAAACATTTTATTTATTGGCCGAAATTTTCCATGGCCTTTGCGGGCATATTCAATGACTGGTAGACATTTCTTGATGATGGGGATTTTATTTTTCCTTGGCGGCCATTTTCCTCAAAGCTACAACCATTTTATTTTATACTACGGGAATTTCTTCAAGCCTATGTGCATTTTCGCTGGGATTGTGAGCATATTATTTAGGTCTGCATACATTTTCTTTAGGCCTCCATGCATTGTTTTTAGTGTATTGTAGGGATTTTCACTTTCCAATGGCCGGTAGTTTTCTTTTGAAGTGAGGTAATTTCTTTATGGCTTGTTGCAAGCATAATCCAAGCCAAGTGTGGGAAAACTATTGTTGCGGGAATAACACTGTATTTTTGAAGGATAGGCCTTTTAATTCTCTTAGTCTGAGCATTTCAAGATACTGTGTGCATTTTTCCCAATGTTATGTGGGAATTCTCAATTCTCCTTTGTTTTATGTAGGCATTTTTCATTTTCTTCCACGCCAACTCTACTCCTTACTTCCACATCGGTTTCTACATTATCTTCTACATAATCTACCAAATCATCATCTACTCTACTCCTTACTGCCACATCAACTCAACCATATTGGAATTCATTGTTGCTTCCATATTGACATCATTGACAACATTATATTTAGCCGGTAGGTGGAAGTGCAAAAGCCCAAAACATAAAGAAACTAATGGAATACATAATTCCCTGCTTGCAGGGAATAATAAGAACTGGAGTTGAGCACAAGAACCATGAAATAGAGTCTGTGTGCTAAGGAAAAGGAGATCACATGGAGAGAGTGGGACCAAGGGTTTTAGCGTTATTAGGGAATTAAAGCGATAATGATCTTATTATTATTATTATTCCCGGCAGCTTGAATTATGTATTCCATTAGATTTTGAAATTTGTTCCGCTTCAATTGCTATATTTTATGCTACGATTTTATGAATAAATTAAATGTTTTTCCTTGAGTATTTTGCATTAGTATTCTTATTGTGGAATTACCTTTTAATAGACCGACTCTGACACCTTAACACTCTGACAAAGGGTACACTCTCCCTGCAATTGATGACACTTGACAATCGGTGCAGTCTATGGAACCTGCAATCAATGAGCTACAGGGAGGCGTGGCTACTTGTTTGCATGTAACCTGGAAAGCTGTATGGACTTGCACTACATCTACATAGTGTTCCTTGCATTCATAAATACAACAAGGATAAGATGAGTGTTTTTCTAATCCATTTTATTTTTTTATTTTTTGGCTTTCGCTGAGCTTGAGGAAGCTCTGTAACATCCACTCTGTTGAAACTTTGTAACATCCACTCTCTCTTGGAAAGACAGTAGCTACGGCTCTGGCTCCAGCAGCTACGGCTTTGGCCAGGAGCCAGAGATTCTTTGAATATGAGCGTCTCTTCCGGGTGAGCAGTGGCAACAATGTGTCGTTGTGTGTTACATAGCTAGAGATCCTTCTCAAATGGAAAACATTCATGCGCTGCCGATTCACCACAACAGAGCTTCTGCCACTAGCGGGCTTGATTCTACCCGCTAAGACTTCCTGCAGAGTTGACTTCCTAGCTCTGCTTGGCCAAGTGATGGCCATAATCTCTCACCCGACGGGGTATGTCATTTCAAGTTCCTAAGGATATTTTTATGTCATTTCTCTGCTCTGTATTCTTTCTTCTACACCTATACAGAATTGGAGGTTTCTTGTACGATGAGATCATAGAGGTGTGATTTTTATCCTTTATTTGATATGATTTCATCCTGGTCAAAGGGAATACGTTGAGACAGAGCTTCTTTCTCAGACAAATGTTCTTCCTCAAACTTGAAGCGGCCGAAACTGACACTCAAATCTTATTCTATCTAGGTGATTGTGGAGTGTATCATTCAAGTGGCTCAAGCGGCTCAGAAGAAGATGTAAAGATAGCACGCACATAGTTCTGTTAACTTGTAGAATGTTCCGTTAACAATTTGATAATTTTCTTGTTTGATGCATTAATTTATATAATTCTCCTATTTGATGCATTAATTTATAATACAAATGCTAGATTTGTCTTTTAATTTGGATATAAGAGCTTCTAACTTCTTCAGTTCTTGATCTCACTTTCTTTCTCTGCAAATTTTTCAATTCCCAATCTCACTTTCCTTCTCTACAAATTTTTCTTTGGTTGAATATTGGGCAAGAGTTTGACGAGCCAAGGCATCTTTGTCATTTTTGTCAATCGAAAATGCTTTTGAAACCTTACTACTCAGCCTATTTCCTACTATGAGTTCAAAATGTAGCTCTAGCTAATATTAACAGCCATCGGATTGATCAATTGTGGTACTTGTGAACATTGTGGTTGTGGAGGTAAGGAAGGCATGTTTATACACACAACAGAAAGGTCTATTCTTCATGCAATTTTTCAATTTGTTATATGAATATTAGTTAAAATTACAATTATAAATTTGGCACCTCCCTTGCTCATATCATCTGCAGCCATAAAAATCCATTCCAGCCCTTTCTCATATCATCTCCAGCGAGAAAATGCCATTCCAATCAATTCGTGTGATGAAAATGACTCTCACAACAAAAACCTCTTAAAAAGCCTTCACTTCATCCTAAAAAAAATGTCACCGCAACAATGCTGGATACGCGTTGTGACTAGTAACTCCATCAATCCTTGACTTCAGCCTTAAAAAAATGCTACCACAACAATGCTAGATACGCGTTGTGACTAGTAACTCCATGCTGGGTGCTGCCATTCCTCGGCCAAACCCTTTTGCTCTCCCTTTTTCTTGCTGCTTAGACCACTTGTTCTAAGTAGTGGAAGTTTTGTCCACCCACCATAGATATTTTATCGGAGTAAGCTACCGACGCCAACTTGTTCTAAGTAGTGGAAGTTTTGTCCACCCACCATAGATATTTTATCGGAGTAAGCTACCGACGCCACGATTTTGCCCGACGGCAATCGTGGCACCGGCTCTCCCGCCACCCGCGCACCGGCTCTCCCGCCACCTGCGATGCCTCCTCTCCGTTGTCGACAACCCGTTCTCCCACTGTTGCCGTCACCCCGTTCGCCAACTCCTTCCATCGTCGTTAGCCCGCTCGCCGTCTCCCTTTGTCCATCGCCGTCACCGTGGCCATCCCCTTCCATCCAATTAATTTGCCACCAACCTCTCCCTGCACATTTCAAACAATCATCCCGCTTGCCCAAGCCCTGCGTGCTGAACACAGTATTATGTGAATACAACAACAACCAACGCGCACATATGTTCGGGAAATGAATGGGAGAAGGCTATGCAGCAACCACCGGAACTCTGCCCTCGGAAAAAATTTAACAAGCAAGCCGTAATAGCAAATGTCTTCCCTTATGCATCAAATTTGCAATCATGGTATATTACTATGACTGTGAGGAGTGGCTGAAGGCGGTGGCGGCGATGCAAGTGGAAGCTGCGGAGGAAAGAAGAAGGGAGGAAAAGGTAAAGGTGGAGGTGGAGGTGGAGATCATGGTATGACGGGAGAGTCTACCAGCTACGAAGAAACTGTATTAGCAGCAGAACAACACTGGCAAGATTTGATCCTATGATGGGCGGGATAGGGTATGGGAAAACTCTTTGCAAAGACCAGGCGTAGTACACAACCGGAAGATGTTACAGTATAGACATCCTGTAGCTTACACTCATCAGTATCCTCCTACTGTGTACGCTAACCCTGCAAATCACTCTGAGTATGCCACCATGTTCAGTGACGAAAATGCCTGCGGCTCCTCGATTATGTAACTAAATCTCCATCATTTCATTTGCAGGTTTCGTTTAGAGGAGGAGGACTAGAGGTTATTAGGGCATGTATAACTGAGTGGCCATAGAATAGACTATCATTTGGAATTGTTTTGAAACCCCTTCACCTTAACTGCTCTTAAATCTGCTAAAAGTAGCGGCAAAACCTACTGTGCCAAATCCAGTCTTGCAGCACGCCATGGACTATGCATGTGGAGCGGGTGCTGATTGAAAATCCATCCAGCCAAATGGACCGTGTTATTTACTTCACACAATGGTCGCCCATGCTTCTTTTGCCTTCAACAAGTATTAGCAAAAGAACAAAAATATTGGTGGAACCTGTGATTTTGAAGGGACTGCTATGTTGATCACAATGAACCCAAGTAAGTAGGGAATTCCATTGGACTCTGCTTTGTTTACATTTTTTTTTCAAATGACAACTATACACATACACACAAGCACAGGTATATTTGTGTATTATCTTTGCTTATTGTATTTGTCCATTTTTTCCATTTCGTTGGGAGTGCTTTGAGAAGTATGCCATGTCAAAGTGGTAACAATTCTTCGATAGTCACCTGGGATGTGCAACCAGCTTCATTCCTTTGAAACTCATGCCACTTGGAATCCACTAGAATTGTGTATTTCTTTGTGGACTTTGACATCTCACAAAGTTTAAAGTTAAGATGATAGTGCCCTGCAGTTATGATGGTCTAATTACATAATAAATTCAATGTCTCCTTCATATACTTCACTTCTAAATTCCTTAAATTTGTTTTTGAAATTTTGCAGGTTATCAAAGTTGCCACTTTGATTTAAACTAAGCATTAAAGATTGGATTATTCTTCAATAGTTATTGCCATTGAGGTCAGAATCATCACAATCTCCTTGTAGAGAGCATAATCTACAGATTTCATGGCCACTTCGTCGAAGAATCCATATTTGCAATTCACTATTGTGGATGCTTTTCTTCCATAGGATTAGTGCATACTAATAGGTTTTGTTCATAGCAGAGTGGTAACAAAGTCTTGCTACTGCTCTTCATAGCAGAGTGGTAACAAAGTCTTGCTACTGCTCTACAATATATAGTCATTTTGTAGGTATTTCACAGGGCCTTAATTTGGAATTTTAATCACTTATGTGTGATTTATATATCCTAATTCTCGCAGACAGGAATTGTTCAAAGTATATCTTATTCCATGACTAAGATTTGCATGATTAATATCTACTTTGTCACTCTTCAATTTTTTATTTCCAGAAAATTTGTAACCTGGTTAGAAAAATGTGTCAACTGTAGGTTCTATAATTGTTCTTTATTATCTTATTTTAATTGTAATGGAGGAACATTATAAGATTTGCATAATTCATATCTACTTTGTCACCCTTCAATATGTTTGTTTCTATGTTTCTTTCTAGCAGATTTGTAACATGGAAAAATGGGGACTGTAATTGTTCAGTGAGCTAAGCGAATTTAGGCCTTTCACCCATGGAAAAATGGGAACTGTAATTGTTCAGTGAACTAAGCGAATTTAGGCCTTTCACCCAACCTATTGTGTTTAGTAATTAATTGTTTTTCAATACAAAATACAGAGTGAAATTGACATCTCAAGGTTTTTCAGTAAAAGGTTTTCTAGTAAAAGAAATTGCCGATTGAAACCAATGTTTCCTTTCACCCAACCTATTCTTTTTAGTAATTAATTGTTTTTCAATGCAAAATACAGAGTGAAATTGACATGTCAAGGTTTTCAAGGAAAAGGTTTTCTAGTAAAAGAAATTGTCGATTGGAACTTGGATTAAATTCAAAGCATGGATTAATCCTGTATTAATGTAATTTTGTTGGGTTAAATGTAGAGAAGTGTTCCACAAAATTTTCCATGGAAAAAAAAGTAACCTAACATAATAAACTTAAGATTAACTTATATCCAATATACTTCCTTATAGTAAAGTTATCTTCTTTTTACTATTTACTTTTTTTTAAAACTTTTGTACGGTGGTTCACCATTTGCTAGAGGGCTACTCCACCTACTCTTTCAACGTGAGAATCAAGATTGCACAATTCACTCATCCATTACATAGGGGCTCAACAAGAGCAAACATGTCACTTATAAGAATTGGACTTGGGTGGGAAGGGTAACATCCATTCCTTCCAACAACCCAAATTACAACCAATGGACCTCTTTTTACTATTTACTTAATATGACTCTGTGCCCTCTTTTTGATCTGGTTACTTCCAACAATGCAATGCTCTCCTTATCTTTGGAGTAACCAACAATGCAATGCTCTCCTTATCTTTGGATGTTAATGTAATTCTGTTACATTAATTATTTGTCAACTTGGTACTTGTATGGATGTTGATATAAGATTGTTAATCTTGTTATTTTGTCAAATTTTTTGAAACAAGGTCTTTGAAAGAAAACTCATCATGGTCTCTAGCTGGAGTGCTTTAGCAAAATAGAACACTTTTTAACATTTTTTCCACATTGTATAAGGTACAAACAAGCCCTTGGTAAGATATATATAAGGAGTATTGAGTTGTTGATTAGAGTTTTATTTTGTAATTTGAATTTGCTCAATCCTTCACAATTCTCTGGAGATACTATAGCCCCAAACTTCACAACCATATAAGATAATAGGAATAATTGGAAATACAACATAATTATTACAAGCCTTTAATCACCACTTAGGCATTGTTTTCTTTCTGCTATTTTTCCTACTTCCATTCCTCACTTCAATGTTTACCTCTTCTTTTCTTCAACAACCCCTTCTATTTATGTGGATGCCCATATTTTTTTTTATTCTTGAATTTCTTTTAATTCTTTTTTGACTACTTCCTAAGTTCATTTCTTTCTTATTTTATTGAAAAATGTTAACTAAATTAACTTCTACCAAAGGGTAAATAATGTTCCGAGCATCCAACCCTAGATACCATGGCTTGTTTAATGAGACCTTCTAATATGTACTTTTATAATTTGTAAATTTTTTTTATTCCATGAAAATCAAAATTTATTAATTACAATATTAAGCCATGTCCTTTCGTGAGTATTTATAATCAAAATTGTAAATTTGGTTATTCCAATTACTAACATATTTAATTTTTTTTGTCAAAGTCTAACTAAATATTTACAAAAGAGTAACTTATAATTAAGTCATGAGGCATTACAAAACTAAACCAACAATTGATTCCATTTGTATCATAGAGGGATCACTAACATACATTCTAACAATAATCTCTCAATCATTTCTATAAATCCCTAGAAGTACCTTTAAGTAATCCATCATATAATATCATCATAAATTTAACCTTAATAATTTATCTATTTAAATACATAATTATACTAAACATAATCATTTACATAGTTTTAACGTCCAAAACATATTACAAAACAACCACAATGATAAAAACATACATACATAATGACTCACAAAATTCAAAGGGTACGTATTAAAATGTGTGTTGGTAACTGAAGTCTTTTTTGGCAAGCATCATCTTCTTTGTAAAATTGGGATCTCACATGAAGTAATTGCATCAATACTATTCTTAACACACTTGAAGGTTTGTACCAATGATTTTTTTTTTATAATCCTACAAATGGGAGCTCGTGATAAGAGTGCATATGGACAACCAAAATACTTGTAAAATCCATTCAATCTTAGTTTTTTCTTGGATTGGATCAAGGCTATCATCAAAAGCATGGTGAAGGCACTTTTGGAAGTCTTTTAAGGGTTTGTTAGTGCACCACTTGCATTGGTTAAGCACTTGGATATTGATGTTTATAATAATGAGATGTTCAAATGCATGTAGGAATTAGTAACTATGTGCCAACAAATATAATGGGTTGGTGGACTTTTGTCTCTCTAACATAGGTTTTTCTCTAATAATGACCATGGCTCGAATTTGAATCTCATATTGTTTAAAAAAATGTCAAATTTGATTCTCATATTATTTGACATAAAAAATGCTAAAATTATTTTTTACAAATAGAAAGTGTAATTTATTCCCAACATCATTGTATTGAGGTATTATGAAGCATGGATAATTGAATATGCCTTTTTTCCATTTGAGGGATGTCACACCATTTAAATACAAGAAAAAATCAAATTTGATTCACATATTCTTCACATAAAAAATTGTTAAAATTATTTTTTATAAATAAAAGATGTAGTTTATTCCTAATACAATCACATTAAGGTATTATGAAGTATGGATAATTGAATATGTTATTTTTTCATTTCAGTGATGTCAATGATGATATCAACGACACCACTCAAATGAGAGCTCATGAAATTGTAGTCATTACAATATTATTTGTAGATAAAGTAAGTCTTAATGTCTAAGATATTAGCAACAAAATAGATAATGCATTTATATATTAACTAAGTAATGGTATAAACAAAACTATTCTAATAAAAATACATAAATGGAAAGATAAGATCTACAAGTAAGACGTACAACAATTTGGAAGTTGCTTAGTACCTTCTAATACCTAACAAGGGGACTTAAGGATGCAAACAAAAACGATACTTAAAGACATAACTAATGTAAATAGCCATAAATTTTTACTAACTTAATACTCTATTTTGGTTATTTTTTAAATTCGTTTAGCATTATCTTCAATGCTTCTTAATTTGTATAAAGCTCTTATATGGAGAGAATATTATTCTAGAGCCAAGTTGGATATGTTCTCATTTTGGAGATAAGTTATATAAATCTATATCACTGCGTGTAGTTTATGTAAACTAATCTATGGCAGAGCATTGAGTATTAGATAATTACAGGGAAATTTTCATGGGATTTATTAAGGGTTATGACTCCAACATTTTTTTGTTTAATTTGAATGTAGGATTAGGAATATATTGTTTGGTTGTAATTTACACATACACCAAAAACATATCACAATTTCATAAAAGAGAGCCAAAGATTGAACGAAAATTTATTTCAATGAGTTCAATGGTGTTTAGCACACATCAAATCTAGCAGATGAAAAACCAAGAGTCTCTTGGAGAGTTGCTTACTACTGCAACTCAATCTGTCCATTATCTACAAGTTGTCAAATGTTATGTAAATACACCTTAAAATGCTTTGTTTGCTCATGAAACACTATATTATTTTCTAGATTCAACAAACTATGATTATCGTGTAGTAAAGTACATTTGCATTATATTGTTTTTCACTTACGAATGAGGTTTCAAAACACCATATAAGTGAAACAAGAAAGAGATCAACGAGATACCAAGAAGAAATTGAAAAATTATAAACTCAACCATTTCCATTATGCCATCAAATATATGTCGTCGCAAAGTTCCAGTCGGGGCAGAAATCCCACCATTGAGGTTGAGGTCAATATTTTCATCCAAATGATGAGAAAACAACACGCTCCTAATATTCTTACGTATAATACCTGGTAGATGGGTTTTGGAAGACAAAGAAGTCCATCTGGGGTAGAGTTCCAGTCTGGGCGAAGTTCTAGCTAGGGAAGAGTTCTAGGCGGAGCAGAGTTCCAAGCAGTGTAGAGTTCCAGCTGGGGCAGGGTTCCAGCTAAGGTCAAAGTTCCAGCTGGGCAGAGTTCTAATTGAGGCAAAGTTCCAGCCAGGGCAGAATTCCAACAAGGGATGGTTCCAACAAAGGCAATGTTCCAACAAGCAGGGCAGGGTTCCAACAAGCACGTCAGAGTTCCAGCCGGGGAAGAGTTCCAACCTCACCCTGGTTGGAACTCTGCCCCTTCAAAGTTCTTGGACCCAATTGGATCTAAAGAAAAGAGAAGATGTTGCTTACATCCTGGTGGGAACACTTCTAAAATCTTATCTTAGCTAAACCCTAGTGAAAACATTGCACTTTAGGAGTGCTAGCTTATGTGGCAACACGTACCTCATAATCAAGTGACCAGTTCCCCCACTTTGTGCACCTAATGATTATTCAACCTACCACATAGGGTAACAGCCTCCTAGGTAAGTGTATTATTCTATGTTTGAAAAATGCTATGTTTTAAACTCTGTCATGGCAATTGTGATATATTTGTTTTGAGTTTTCCTTTATTGGTGTGTTGGGTGTTGTATTAGTCTTTCTATTTAGTTGAATCACAACACTTTGATAGGTTATTATAAAACAAGGGGAGTAACATCATCTTTTTCCATGAGAAACCCACCATGAAAGGGATTCAACTTTAATGTTGACCAATGAGTTATGCACATGGTTCTTTGATCTCTTTCTTGTTTCACTTATATGGTGGTTTGAAACCTCGTTCATGGCCCATGAACCCTAGAAGCTTCAATGAAAGCCTATAGCCCTTAATTTCCTCCCCTAGCATGGTCAAAGCCCTGAAGCCTATCATCGGTGTATAAAATGTCCTAATGAAAACCACATCCCACTCAAAGGCCAAAGGTTTGCTCTAGAGGGATTATGTGGTATTTTCAGTCCTTGTTCATATCCCATGAACCATAGAAGCTTCATTTTGTGTCCATGATGCTTATTTTCCTTCCTTTTCATGGTAAATGCCCTTAGACAAATATCTACTATACAAAACCTTCTAGTTCTACCTATATCCCATTCAAATTTCAATGATCCCATCTAGAGGATGTGTGATGATTCAAGGCCTTCATCGTGGCCCATGAGCCCAAGAAGCTTCATTTGGCATATAAGTTCCTTGATTTTCTCCCTCAACCTTGATCAAGGCCTTGAGACCCATTCTTGGTGCACAAATACTCATAAGGGTACCTTTTTGTGACCTTTGAGCCCTAAAAACTCTAACCCTCCTGGATCTTTGCCCTGGCTGGAACTCTGCCCCGGCTGGAACTTTGCCCCACATGGAACTTTGCCTCGGCTGAAACTCTGCCCTGACTAGAACTCTTCCTTGGTTTGAACCCTGACACATATGGGAATCTACCTTGACTAGAACTCTGCCCCACCTGGAAGACTGCCGTGGTTGGAACCCTGCCCTACCTGGAACTCCGCCCCGCCTGGAACTCTGTCCTAGTTGGAAATCTACCCTACCTGGAACTTTGCCCCGACTGGAACTCTGCCCCAACTGGATTTCTTTGTCTTGCAGAACCCATCTACTAGGTACTATACTTAAGAAGATTAGGAGCTTGCTATTTGCTCGTCATTTGGATGAAAATATTGAACTCAACCTCAATGGAGGTATTTCTACCCCGACTGGAACTTTGCGAAGACATCTATTTAATGGCATAATGGAAATGTCTGAGTTTATATTTTCTCAATTTATTCTTGGTATCTGGTTAATCTATTTGGTTCATTGATCTCTTTCTTGTTTCACTTATATGGTGATTTAAAACCTCATTCATGGCCCATTAACCCTAGAAGCTTCAAAGCCCTTGATTTCCTCCAATGCCATGGTCAAAGCCTTGAAACCTGTCATTGCTGGATAAAATGTCCTAATGGAAACCATATCCCACTCAAAAGCCAAAGGTTTGCTCTAGAGGGATTATGTGGTGTTTTGAGTCCTTGTTCATAGCCCATGAACCATAGAAGCTTCATTTTGTGTCCATGATGCTTATTTTCCTCCCTTCCCAGGTATTTATAATCAAAATTGTAAATTTCGTTATTCCAATTACTAACAAGTTTAATTTTTTTGTGTCAAAGTCTAACTAAATATTTACAAAAGAGTAACTTATAATTAAGTCTTGAGGAATTACAAAAACTAAACCAACAATTGATTCCATTTGTATTATAGAAGGATCCATAACATACATTCTAACAATAATCTCTCAATCATTTCTATAAAACCCTAGAAGTGCCTTTAACTAAGACAAATAAATCTAGTTGGGGCAGAGTTTCAACCGGGTCAAAGTTCCAACCAGGGCAGAGTTCCAGGAGGGGCAGAGTTCCAGGCGGGGCAGGGTTACAACCACGGTAGGGTTCTAGCCGAGGTCAAAGTTCCAGCTGGGAAGAGTTCCAACTGGGGCAGATTTCCAGCTAAGGAAGAGTTCGAACAAAGTAGGGTTCCAACAAGCAGGACAAAGTTCCAGCTGGGCAGAGTTCTAGCTTATTTTATCCCATGCAATCCATACACACCTAGACAGAAACTTGGGAAGAAATGAAGCCTATATGTATTGTTCCCTCTTAAGCCAAGCAAGATAAAATAGACCACCCTTCCATTCGATCTATGTCTACATAATGAGACTTCCTATTCCTACTACTTATTATACTTCCTATCGTATTGTAGTAGTGAAAAGGTATTTAGCGTGGTAAGTAAATAACATAGGTATGGTGATTAAAGGGAATCGATTATGTAGTATAGGAGGAGACAGGATATGTTAGTAGTGATTCCTTTACTATTAGTATTTAGCTACAATATCCGTTAGCTCAATACGTTCGACAATGCATGAACTTTATCGAAAGGAACTCTTCCCTCACAGGAACCCTGCCATGATTTGAAATTTAGTGCAGCCCAGGTCCTTCCTTAGTTCTTCTTGTTGGAATAAGAGCTAGGTTCCAAAGAAATCCAATGACATTCAATGCCAAAGAACTCTACCCAGGCTGGAACTCTGCCCCATTGGAACTCTGCCCAGCCGGAACTTGTCCCCGCTTGTTGGAACCATGCCCCGCTTGTTGGAACACTGCCCTTGTTGGAACCATGCCTTGTTGAAAATCTGCCCTAGCTGAAACTCTGCCCCAGTTGGAACTCTGCCTAGCTGGAACTTTGACCTCGGCCGGAACCCTACCCTGGCTAGAACTCTGCACCGCCTGGAACTCTGCTTCGCTTGGAACTCTTCCCTAGCTAGAACTTTGCCTCGACTGGAACTCTGCCCCAGATGGACTTCTTTGTCTTGTAGAACCCATATACTAGGTATTATACATAAGAATATTAGGATCTTGTTGTTTGCTCATCATTTGAATGAAAAGTTTGACCTCAACCTCAATGGTGGTATTTCTTCCCCAGCTGGAACTTTGCGAAGACATATATTTGATGGCATAATGGAAATACTTGAGTTTATATTTTTTCAATTTCTTCTTGGTATCTCATTGATCTCTTTCTTGTTTCACTTATATGGTGGTTTGAAACCTCATTCATAAGTGAAAAACAATATAATGCAAATGTACTTTACTACATGATAATCATAGTTTGTTGAATCTAGAAAACAATCTACTGTTTCATGAGCAAACAAAGCATTTTAAGGTGTATTTCCATAACATTCAACAACTTGTAGATAATGGAGAGATTGAGTTGTAGTAGTAAGCAACTCTCCAAGAGACTCTTGGTATTTCATCTGCTAGATTTGATGTGTGCTAAACACCATTGAACTCATTGAAATAAATTTTCATTCAATCTTTGGCTCTCTTTTATGAAATTGTGATATGTTTTTGGTGTATGTGTAAATTACAACCAAACAAGATATTCCTAATCCTACATTCAAATTAAAGAAAAAAATGTTGGAGTCATAACCCTTAATAAATCCCATGAAAATTTCCCTATAATAATCTATTACTCAATGCTCTGCCATTAATTAGTTTATATAAACTACAAGCACTGATATAGATTTATATAACTTATCTCCAAAACTAGAACATATCCAACTTGGATCTAGTATAAGATTCTCTTCCATATAAGAGCTTTGTACAAATTAAGAAGCATTGAAGATAATGCTAAACGAATTTAAAAAATAACCAAAATAGAGTATTAAGTTAGTAAATATTTATGGCTATTTACATTATTTATGTCTTTAAGTATCGTTTTTGTATCCTTAAGTCCCCTTGTTAGGAATTAGAAGGTACTAAGCAACTTCCAAATTGTTGTAGGTCTTACTTGTAGATCTTATCTCTCCATTTATGTATTGTTATTAGAATAGTTTTGTTTATACCATTACTTAGTTAATATATAAATGCATTATCTATTTTGTTTGGAGTAACCTACTTACCCGACCATTTGCACCGATCGGACGACCTCGCTCACGTGAGCCGTCACATCCAACATTGTCGGTCGTCCAATCGGTGCAAATGGTCGAGTAAGTAGGTTACTCCATTTTGTTTTGTTACTAATATCTTAGACATTAAGACTTACTTTATCTACAAATAATATTGTAATGACTACAGTTTCATGAGCTCTCATTTGAGTGGTGTCATTGATATCATCATTGACATTGCTAAAATGAAAAAATGGCATATTCAATTATCCATACTTCATATTACCTTAATGCGATTGTATTAGGAATAAACTACATCTTTTATTTGTAAAAAATAATTTTAACAATTTTTTTATTTTAAGAATATGAGAATCAAATTTGATTTTTTCTTGTATTTAAATGGTGTGACGTCCCTCAAATGGCAAAAAGGCATATTCAATTATCCATGCTTCATAATACCTCAATACAATGATGTTGGGAAGAAATTATACTTTCTATTTGTAAAAAATAATTTTTAGCATTTTTATGTCAAGTAATATGAAAATCATATTTGACATTTTTTTAAACAATATGAGATTCAAATTCGAGCCATGGTGATTATTAGAGAAAAACCTATGCAAACAAATATTTGAAAGACGGGAATGAGAAGTTCAAAAAGACATGAAGATGGAGGAGGAGCAGATAATTCAGGTGATGACATGGATGTATCATTTGATTGTGAATTTAATTTATCTGCCAACTTTGAACCAACTTCCT
>LPNX010524157.1:80546-94291 GCA_001517045.1 Pseudotsuga menziesii
AAACATGGCTCTACTGACAAATGGAATATGTCAGTAGAGTATATAGGCCCAAGAACAACTATGTAAAATATCTAAAATAAAATCTAGTTTGTAGGAAGCACATTTTGAAATAGTAAATTATAATACAGAAGTAAAACTAAAGTGAAAAACCCTTGATGGATATTTATACATGAATTAAATTTATAGAAATGAACAAGATGAACAAACCATGGATAAATCTAGCATAGGAAATAAATTACAACCTAGGGTTATAATTTAAAATGTAAACCCTAGAAGATTTAAAATAGAAAACAAACACATAGGGTTAGAATCTATCATGTAATCATTTTCCTAATTTATCCAACATTTATTTTAGAAAATGAAATAGGTAGTCTAGGATCTCATACGTGTAATTTTAAACTCCTTTAATGGATGAAACGTGCACACTCAAATAACGAGTATTAACAATTCATAGGTAGATCTGACCTCTGTATTAGATAATTGAATCACTTGAAAACTATCACGTTCCACTCAACCATGACCTGGAACCATTCTTGGTTGCAATACGGATCCCCTCGAGCTGGTTCCAACATGCAAGTAGCTTAGAGCACCTAAGGTGAGGTTTTCCTAGTTTTGTATATCACGTATGGATCAGTTCTCCTTCTTCCTCTTACGGAATCTTCTCCAAGAACTCTCTCTTGAGAAATTAACATGAAAAATAATGACTCCAAAAAGATAGATCAGGTCCCCAAGCCTTTCCTTGGCTTGAGTCTTTATAGGTAGACTTTTCAGTCAAGGGGGCAATTAAATCACGAAATGCTTCATTTCTTGATTTAACCCTTTTAATTTAATTTAGTACTTTTACTATTTAAATTGGGAACTTTTAGCTAGTTCCTAAATTGATTTTTATAGGTATTATACCATTTAATTTTTATCTTAGTAATAATAGTAATAGATGGAACTTTTCATTCTTTATCGTATTATTAATATTATTACTATATTTAATATTTATACATACCATGTATAAAATACATAATAATACAACATTTGTTTAACATTTGTCTTGGGGAATCACATATTGTGATCCTTAGACTTACGACACTTTCTTCATTAAGGTCATCAGGTAGATGGTTAGGTCTACTAATCTAGGCAACTCGAAACATCCTTGCATGTTGGATTCCTTCGTATAACATGGTAGTTCTTCAATACTTGATGAGAAGACATAAATTCCAAATTTCATTTAATCACTTATAAATAAGTCTGATGAGATCAATATTTTTCTCGAGTCGTTTTTACTCGGGAATCATTAATTATTTTAAGTAACTACTAGTGCTTACCAGATCCCATACTCAATGCTGAAAAAAAGGAGTTACAAACTTAGTGCTATTCGAGAGCTCTTTGCTCAACACTAATGCTAGTATGTACTTGTATGATACAGCCAGGGATACAATGGCCAAGGATCCAATGTTCCAGAGCTTATGCTCAATATCAACATGGAAGGCTCCAGGGCTTATGCCCAACACTTCCAAATTATATTTTCATGTGTTCCAGAGCTGAACACTAAACACAAATATAATACTTATGAGCTCCAGAGCTTCTTGCTCAACACAATATTAACTACTCATGTGCTCCAGAGCTCCTCGCTCAACACAAAATATCTCATCAATCATGTGCTTTAGGATCCATGCCCAACACAAACAAGCATATATATATATATATATATATCATCAATAATTGGCTTACACCTAATCTATAAAACAAATCATCATGTTCATATGCAGTGGGGTCTTTAACCCGATATATCAAAATAAACATAAAGATAGCATCATAATCAATAGGCTCATGCCTATAAGTGTTAGGTCCAAAATTAGGTATATTCAACTTGTGAGTAATATGAAGTAAAAACCATCACAATAACAATCCAACATAGCTATATAAAACATATAGCCAAATATTTAGGAAGACTTGTGTCGACCACTCTGCTGTAAAACCTGGAACTTTCACGAGGTGAGAAATTTATGGATTCTTCTTCTTTCACTCAACCATAATTGTAAACAACATTTACATAAGTAAATATGGAGGAAATGTGTGGCTAAATAAACATGCATTAAACTATAAAATATTTCATATATATAACTTGTCCAGAAATAACAGAGGTAATACAAACTTGTCGATCCAAACTTGTCAGCTCACCGACTGATCCTTTTACATAGCTTCAACTCTTGACAGAATCACACACACACAAGCTTGAGCTTCAACTTCACTTTCTCTCTTTTTATCACCCTGGAGTTCTGTTGTCTCTTCTGTCTTATGTCTAACTTAATTTACAAACTTCTTCTTCTATTAATAGGAAATCTGAAAATTGCTTCTACATGAATCTACAGAGTTGCCATTAATGGCTATAATAACTATTTACCTACAAACTTAGCTTCATAAATTAATTCAATGGGTTTAGATTGTCGAAGCATGGATTCTTCACTCTTGTTAGGATGACTGAAAATATTTGGAATGATACAGACTCTGGCAGAGTCAACTGATATCAGATATGGATCTGCGAGTAATTAATAATTCCAACAATAATTGCCAAAAATATTGAAAATTGAATCTCAATAAGTGAATGATTTTTTTTCTCACGATGACAATCATAATCATATTATTTAATTCATTTCATGGATTGATAACAATTATGTAAAAGCGATATATTCAATTATTTCAAACAACTTTTAGAAAATTAATGGTATTAATTAGATTCAATTTCTAAGCCATAATTAAATATTCAATTACTTCAAACACGTTAAGGAAATTAAATCATATTAATTACTTTCATTACCTGAACCATAATTATATATTCAATTACTTCAATCACATTAACTAGAATTCACTTAAACTCAACTCCATCTATTTAGTACTTAACATGAAAGAGTGGGGTTTTGATTGAGGCACGGATCTCCTAGAAAAGCGAGTAACTCTCAATTCTTGGGAACATATGTTCAACCTTTAAAAAGAAGACTTATAATAATTCATGGTTTGTAGCTTTGAAAGACTATTAACTTTTATTCATTTTAATAATATCATATACTGAAATCCGTCAAGATGAAGTAGCTTGAGGATCGTATATCTCGAGTTCAAACATTTGAAACCCTTATAAATAATTGCTACATGATTACAACCTCAAGCTTAGTAAGCTCGAGGTGCATATCATACCACGTTTAGATATTCCCATTAGATAAGAATCAACGGAATAGTAGGCTAGCGTAGCCGTGTTGTTTCTATAAGTCTAACTAACTACATTTGATATTATATTTTGTGCCTAAAAATCATTGGTTTTTATAATAAAAATTGCCTTCTTAAATGGACCTAGGTTGCCAACTCTGAGTTTGAAGTGTACTTTAAATTAACATCAGATAAAGAAAAATGTGATGATGATAACACATCAAAACGGGAGGATTATGGGGGAGATAGGGAACAGTTTCACACAACAATAGAAGAAGATAAGGATTGCTGGGGAGACAGTGAAGAGTTTTAGACAACAATAGAAGAAGATAGATAGAAATAAGATGAGGTTACAAAATAAGACAACCAAAAAAAATAAATTGTTGCATCTGAAGCCATGGAAACAAACATCCAACTAATTCGAGAGAATATGGGGCGTTATACTCAACAAGTTTAATATCGTATGGCCGGTTCTTAAACATTGATTTTGGAAATTCAAACACAATGAAAATATCAGTGTCACAACACTACAAGTAGATATATATGGCCAAGCCAAATATCAGTGTCTTTTGTAGTGAGATTTAATTTTGAAAGTCATATGACAACATTTTTAGTTCTCCAAAACCAAGATTAAAAACAATACTAATAGTAAATCAAAATTCACATAGAAAGTTTCCCTTGTAATGATATTTACTGTTTTAAATGGTTAAAATAGTATTTGAAATTATCTTGATAATACTTGAAATGCGCCTGGAAATTATATATTTAGATACTTGAAACAATGCTACATAATTATCCTCTGATTTTGATGTAGATTCAGATTTAATTATTCTATTTGACCAACCTTTTAAGAGGGATTGTTCTCCCGCTCATCCTTTACAGAACAATAACTACATTTACTAAGTCCTACTTATCATTCTTATATTTTGTTACTTGATTTAGGAGGTTGTATTCTATTTGTTACTCGCTACTTGCTTTTAAAAAACCATGACACTCTAAACATGACTTCAAAAATAACCTAAAGGATCTTTTTAATCTACCATATTAGTAGGATTCATAAGGACGAGGGTCTTGGTTCTGTTGTACCCCATTTACAGTACAATCCAAAATTGATCTTAGGCTTATATTAGCTTTGTGGTGTTCTTTCCGTTCAGATGACTTTGTTTTTAACTTCACAAATATATGTTCGAATCTTTTCTGCAGTTTTTGTAAAGTTTGTCACTGCATCCAAGGATGGAACAACTTTATTCATCGATTTGGGCTTTGGGTTTTGTTTTAGCTCAGGAATTTCATATTCTTGAAGAACCAAAGGAACGAAATATGCAGCTATACTACTAAATCTTGTTAGGTAAATGATGAACCAAGGCAGGGAATATGCAACTATGCTACTAAATCTTGCTAGGTAAATGCACTATGGGTTGAACAAATCGACAATGAAAATCAATAGCACATCATGGATATGGCTGGAGGATAAGGGCATCCCAATGAGTGTTTCTCCTAAAACAAATATGGTACATTGAGGTTTCCTATTGTTAATATCTCCTCTACACACTTTTCAAAACCTGTCTAAGCTAGAGCCATTATTGTTTATGTCATAGATATATGTCCATATGGGTCCGTTTAATACTTTGTTTAGGGTCCTTAAGGTTCTGATAGATTATTACTCAAGGCATCTCTATATGGGAACTTTTGAGGAGGGATTGCCTTATTGTCATTGTATTGAGCGCCTTCCAATGAAAACATTATAGGTTATTTTGAAGATTGAGTGAAACCTACTTACCTCATGGATCCTTTTTGAGGAACAATTATATTGGAGTCCTTTAAGAAGGATCATCTGCTCCTTATGTGATTGATTCCTTCTCAAAAAAAATAACATACTAACACATTTGAAAGGGAAATGTTACTAGATTTCATAATGTTTCTTCTTAGTGAGGAACACATGTATCCCATTTGAATAATGATTGGCCACTCTTTACCCAATCACTTATTTCGCTTTTGGGAAATATTGATTTTTCTTTTCTCACATTGATCATATTATACATAACGATAGCATACAATAATATTATTCTCCAAGAGAACATATATACCATTGATGATATATATTGGAAAATACTGTTCTCTTTTGAAATTAATTGCTTGAATTTTTAAAATTATATGTATTTTCATCATGTTCTTTGTTATTTGGTATTTTAGAAATGGATCTGGGATATTAAAAATGTGTGGACCTACATTTGAATATATTAAAAGTGGTTGAGGGATCTATTTTACACAAAGTAAGATATTGCATAATATTGGCATTCATGATGAATGTATCATTATAAACATGACCAAGGTATTAAATTCAAAAAATCAATTTCGTTATCCATCAGAAGGTGTAGATACATAGTTAGAGGAAAATGGTGGTTATATTCAATGGCATACATTTAATATCATAACCCAATTGGATCTACTCTTCAACATAATGAGGTGAATGGTATGCCAATTTCCACTTCCATGAGTGCAGAACAGATTATTATAAGTGATATTAGATCTTCTTTTCTCATGAGAAAATTTAAGTTGTTCCATAAATGTTTCGAATGAAAATATTGTATTTCCATAGGTTTTGTAACAATGCTAATGAGAAATATTTTTTTGGAGTAATTTTTTTAGGTGATTTCTTTTTTCTATTATGGTGTATGAATTGGTGTTTTCTTGTATCTATGATTAATTAGTGTAAGTATTGCACTATGGCACTCCTCCCCCAAACCCCCTTTTTCGGGGTGTTGCATCGAACCCCAAGGCAGGGGGAACGAGTGTACAATACTCCTGGGTTACAATCACAACTGCATAATATCTTTGGATCTGGAACATTAGGCTCCACAACCAACAACATGAGCTCTGGAGCACATGATTGTTTTGGTGTTTGTCTTGAGTGCGAGCTCTGGAGCCCATGTGTGATTTGATGTTTGTGTTGAACGCAAAATCTGGAGCATATGATTGTGTTTAGAACCAGATCTGGAGCACATCATTGTTTTGATGGTTGTGTTGAGAGACATCTCTGGATCACATGAGTTATGAAATGTTCGTGTTGAGCATAAGATCTGAAGCATATGGAAATTAAGAATTAGAAGTGCCGGCCATAATCCCTGGAGCATTCCAAGTTGATGTTGAGCATAATCTATGGAACATCGGATCCTTGGACATTGTATCACTAGGTGTGTTATACAAATACATCCTAGCATGAGTGTTGAGCAAGAATCTATGGAATTTCACTAAGTGTAACTCCCTATTTTTAGCGTTGAGTATGAGCTCTGAATAATGCTAGGAGTTACTAAAAATTAATTGTGTTGAGTGAAAATGACTCTGATAAAACACCGATTTCATCTTACTTATTTTTAAGTTCATTAAATGAAATTTCAAATTTATGTGTCACATCAAGTACTGAAGAACTACCACAATATACGAGGTAATCGTACATGCAAGGAGGTTTAGAGATTTCTAACTTAGTTTACCAACCCTATGTTAAGGCCTTAATAAAGAAGTGACTATAAGCTAAAGAAAAGTACTATGTGATTTGGGATCATGCTATATGATAGCCAAAGTAAAAATGTTAACAATGATATATGTATAAATATATATAGTTTATATATGATGTAAATAAAAGAGTAAGATATGTATTAATAATAGTAACTATAAATAAAAATTGAAGGATCTATGTATTATTATTTATGAAAATAATTAATTAAATATTTAAATACCTAAACATTGCCAAAATAGGAACTAGTGAAAGAGTTCCTAAGTTAAGATAAATAAATATTAAGTTCACATAAATTAAATTAAATATTATTTAAGAAATCAAATGATCCTTGATTTAACTGCCCCTTTTCCTAAAGATTGGTTATAAATACCCAAGACAAAGAGAGGCTTGAGGATCCCATTCTATTTTATATGATCATTATTTTAATAAGAGTTCTTGGAGAGCATTTTTCCAAAAAGGAAAAGCAATCTGGTACATAACTTGTTAGCCTAGATAGGTGAAGCCTTACCTTTAGGATATCTAGACTAACTACATGTTGGAACTAGCTTAGGGGGATCCGGATTGAAACCAGAAACGGTCTTGGGTCATGTTTGGGTGGAACGTGGTAGTTCCCAAGTTATTCGGTTGACATATTTGAGGTCAGAATTGTCTATGTTCTTTTTAATTCTATGTGCTTGAGTGTAGATGGTTCTAGCCATTAAAATAACTTCTGGTTACAGGTATGAGGTTTTACCTTCCTTACCGTTCATACATATTTTTTTTATTAAGGTAGGGTTTACAATATTGAATGAAAAGAGGTATAATATATGTTTTCCTTTTGTTTATAGAACCCCAAAGCATGAACTGTTTGCATCTAAAGTCTAGGAATATATAGTTTATATTTTTTCAGTATTATTCTTTTTATGGTTGTTCATGCATATCTTAAATTTAGTCTACTCTGTATTTGTTTAAATATCTAACAGAGTTCAGCTTCGACTTACACTCTAGATTAGTTGAGATAACTAGCTTTCTGTATTCTATTCAAACATAGATGCAAAGTTAAAACAATGTTTCCATAAAAATATACAAAACAAACCTTAGTAGCATTTAAACTAGATACAAAACATTTTAAATAAATAAATAATCTACAAGCTAAAAAAGTCAACTAACCATATCTCATGTCTCCTACAAATCATTTAAAATTCAACTCTAGACGAATATTCCTAAATGCTGGAAGATTTCATATTTCCAGCACATATGCTTCCTTTTTCCATATTGAAATCAAACATAAATAACCTATCATAAATGATGTTCCCAAACTTCAAGATACACATTAAAACCATGCTAATAAAACATAACGGAGACAATCTTTATTAAATCCAGCCTAGCCATCGAATCCTATAGAGGATTGGATGTGGGATAAATATCACATATGACAGTATCAAATTTGTTAAACAAATCCTAGACCTCAAAAGCTACAAAATTTTGGTCGTAGGCCAATTCACATACAAAACATATCAAAACTACTAAAATGATAAATAGAGAACTAAAACTCACCATGTATATAACAAAATGATTAAAAATAGAGTCATTCTATTTACCATTTAAATAATTAAACTAAATGCACACAAGATCGAATCCTATGAAAATCCCAACCCAAACCACCAACATATTCCATAAAACCAGTCCAGGATCGAGTCATGTAGACACCATGGTTAAAACAAAAAACCCATGCTAATAAAATACCAAGTCTAATTCGTTAAACAACCCAGGATCGAATCATTTAGGCATCATGGCCAAAGAAAAAAAATTAACACTGAATTAAATCACAAGTATGAATCGTTAAAAAAACCCAGGATTGAATCCTGTAGGTACCATCGCTAAAACCAAACTTAAAAAGAATGACTTGTACAACAAGGGTTTCACCTCTCAGGGTTTCCATAATAACTTCAATTATAAACCAACAATTCAAACAAATATGAGCTATGCTCTCCTAAAAGAATTTACAGTCACATTGTTATTAAACATAAAACCCATGTATTACAGGTTGTGTATCCACCTAATGGCCCAACAAATATTCCAAGCTCACGGCCATAAGGTGAAACCCCAACCATGATATCATTAACTCCTACACCAACAAATTTACCATGATAAACATTTAATGCATAAAATATATAAAATCCATAGTCACGATATCCACCGTGCCATTGCAAGCAATGGAACTGTAGGTCAGCATACGCATCAATCAAATCTTACAACTCAGGGATTCCCATTAAAATGATACAACAATACGTTACAAGACGTTGCAACACAATGAAATATTTACATAGCCCATGTTTCAGGACAGATCCATATACAGTCGCATCCCTTGGATGCCAAAACTATCAAAAGAACCCAAACCATCTATCAAACGTAACAAATCGAAACTACACAACAATATTTCTCCCAACTAAGAGTTCAAGTCTCTTTCAAAACAAACACACAATGGTAAGGGCCTTTTCATTTTTGCAGGTCTTACCTGCTCAGAGGTTGCGTAGGTGTCAAAACCCCAAATTTTCAAAAAATGTAAAACTTTTAAAAATAACATAAGATCACATTAAATGCAGTTCTTAACTAGTTAATTAGTTTATGCCTTTTTAAATGTAACTGAATAACTATTAAATTATTCTGTACTTTGTAGAACAGTTTCTTTTTCAGCTACTGACTATTTTTCTGTTTGCGACATAAGGCGGTTTGTCGTCTAAGGACTAGGCTTACTTAGCTTTCGAGCTAACGCGGCCGTTTCCTTTTTATTACAGGTATACAGGTAAAAGTATGGTTCGATGTTAACAAGTCTTTGAAGTTACAGTTCAGTTTTCTGCATATAATTGTTTTGGTAAAGTTTATTCATGCTAGATAGATATATCATACTTCTCAAGGTATTACTTCTATTACTACTGAAACTTTCCTTTGAGACTTAATATAAAAAGAAGAACTGTATTTTGCCTATAAACAAAGTAGTAAAGGTCTACTTCTTCCAATGTCATAAAATAATGAATTTTACAAATACGATAACTTCTATATGTCCATCCCGAAGAATGTATTTATTATTTCTTACTTGGCAGCTATCATTTTAGAAAGTTCTCAGTTTCATAGATTTACTTCCTTTGGAAAAGTTAAAGTAATGATATACCAAGTTTAGATTACAGTCTGTTCAGTTTTCTACTCAGGATAACCATTAATTACTTCAATTCATAGTCATTTTTATTGCAGCATCTATAATTTATATTTTTCAACAAGTATTCCTTTTTATGGTTAACAGTCTATAGTCTTTTAGAAAGTTTAACACATTCCTCAAGTATCCATGATTGGAAACCTATACTGTAGGAACCAGTCCTGGATCCATTTCATTTGATCTCTTATGATATCTCCAGACTAGATTAACAAACAAGGAAAATATACAAATTTTCTAATCTATCCTTCTTTGAAGTCTCTTACAAATTTTGATTTTGGAGAGTGTTAAGTCTACTTGTCACCAACAATGTTATGACATAAACAAAAAAAGAGTTATCTCCTTAGTTCCCAAGTATCTAAACTATATATTAGCATTTATCCCAAACAAATTATCCTCGACATAAGGGAATATCTATAATTGCATATGCTTCAAAGAGTAGATATGAATACTACTATCCTCTAAAATCCAAATAGACAGCATTAATGTTGTAAACTATTACAACTAAACTATATTCAAACCTATTTTACAATAGTCTCTTGTTATCCTAAAGTAATGCTAAGCTAGTGC
Organism: Pseudotsuga menziesii; assembly: GCA_001517045.1. NCBI lineage: Eukaryota > Viridiplantae > Streptophyta > Pinopsida > Pinales > Pinaceae > Pseudotsuga > Pseudotsuga menziesii. Next base: position 91,016 of record LPNX010524157.1, read on the forward strand.
TACGAGATTGTATATAACTCCAATATAGCATGCAATTAAATAACAATATATAACAAGCTATATGTATAAACAAAATTCTAAAGATTATACTATTCGTAACATGCAATATATACATATATAACATGTCATATGTAAAAACATATTGCTGAATGATCAGACTATACGTAGCATGCAATTTATATAAGTATTGGCTCATGATAATATGAAGGTTAAACTATGGAGTGAGACCTCCTTTGGAACCTTCCAGCGATTATTTGGTTTATGAAAAATCAACATAGAGGACTATGGAATAATAACCAGCATCATATCAATTATTAAAAAGATACGTGGTCATTTCTCAGCCACACTCCATCGTTATATATGTGTTGACTGAACCCTAGCTTGTTATTTTCTTTGCCCTCGGGCCCTCGACCGCTCTGCTAGCTCTTCGGACCAAACCAATGAAATTTTGACTGCATTTGCTCCGTTGTTGCCTCAGTTCCTCTGATCTCTCTTACTTGCATTGTGAGGTTGAAATGGGGTGTTTACCACCGTGTTGTTTGCTTCTGCTCATCGCCATTGTTTAACTGGTTTCGGTTGGTGACAGTCCCATCATTTTCTGTGCCCTCCAGTGTTATTATTCCTTCACTGAGGCATGGCTGGTTCAAGCAAATAGCTGGAAGATAGATTACTACACTTTGCCGTGTTATTACCCACTCTATCGATTTGCTGGACAGAAGGTCGCAGCCTCACTACGAGGGTTTGTTAACAGGTAAGAAACTATACTTCGTTTTTCTTAAACATACAATAATTTGTACCTGTTAATGTATTTCTTTTGTATTTTAATGCTGTTACTAAACTCTGAGCAACGTCCTCCCTTGCAGGTGAACCCGGTTCTCTTCTTCGTTTCCACCAGAGGGAAGGTTATGGCTCCAAGACCCCGGTAAGCCTTCGTCCTTCCATGGCTTATCGCATTATGTGAAGCCCTTAAGTGAACTGTACAGAGTTGGTTGTTGCAGCCCCTTTTTTTTATGGCCTCCAGGGATTTTCGGGTTGTTTGCTTTTATGTTTGATGTTAAGGGTTTAACCCTATCTCTTTTTAGAGAACCCACCGGCTACGGCCGTGAGTGTAAGACTTTACTTGTAGTTGCTATTTGGTTTTAAGATTAGCCGGCTACAAGCCTAGTGTTTACTATTTTTAAAACATTTATACAGGCTGCACGCCTTCATGTATATTTTTGTTACAGATGGGGTTATTAAATAATATAGGATTCCGCCGTTCTTAAGATTGTTTGGAAAGAGTTAGGGTTTTATACCCTCAGTTCTATAATACTTTGGAAACTGTTTCTATTTCTTATATTTCCTTAATGTAGTATTGAAAGGATTAAAACAAAGTATCCTTACTGTGTTTATTTAATGACCCGGCCTGTAAGAAAAATATTACAGATTCTTTAGTTTAATTAATGAATTCCAATGAGGAGACATTTGTCTCATTAAATTACTGTTTAGGTTACACATTTAAGCTCGATGGTCGAGCGTCCTGTACTTATGTATTTTCTTCTTGTACAGAGTTGCATCATTTTTGTTTAAAGTCTGTTTTTAAGAAGAAAAAGTTCTTCAGGCTTAGAACAGCCTTAATGTGTTGTTTTACATTATAGCTACTGTGAACCCTTGTGTTATTTTTATAATTATTAGTTACTTACGGGCGCTCGCACGAAGTTGGTTACACTTTTTGGTGCCACTTAGGAAATCAGAAACGCACTTCCGAAGTGTAAATCAAGAACGCATATGCGTTATTGATGGCACATTCGGAATAACCCAAGCCCAAACACAAGGCTAAGGTTCGTGGAAATCTATATCGCATATCCGATATATCGCATTGACGTTTTGTAATTTTACATATCGCATATGCGATAGGTAACATTAAAAAATGCATATGCGATATATCGCATATGCGATATGTAAATTTACAAAACGCATATGCGATATATCGCAAGTGCGATTTGCAACATTTAGAAAACCATTGCATTTTCATCAGACGTGGAGGTCCTCTCCTTTGTCAATGAATTTCACTAGTAAGCACTAGTAAGCATTGGTGGTAAATAAACTCAAACATTTTATGTCATATTGACACTCCCAAAACTTGTGCTTTGTAGTTTTGGAATGCTAACTAATAGAAAAAAAAAATCGCTCTTGGTCAGCTTAACCTTACATCAAACCCCATAATAAATCACCAAAAATGAAAAAAATTCCAACTTATAAGAAATCATATATGACCATACATTGTGCAATTGACAAATCAATTGTCCTCTTAATCACTATATATCTAGCTAGTATTTAGGACAAGTTTTAATAGATCCCTATAATGAAGTATGAACTATAGGTAATGAGATTCATACTATTGAAGTGATCAACCTAAACTCCAACTCCAATCTCTTTAAAAAGTCCTAGGAATTCGAATATTCTATTTATCGAAATTAGCCTTTGGGATATAAACCCCAAAAGATCCATAATTGAAAGAAAAAAAAAGCATTTAAACCATACTCTTGAGTAAGAGTGTGCCACTCCTTCCAAGAACAAGAGATATAATCCCACAAATCATGATAAAGAATGACAACTTTCCTACTCAATCTCTAATATAAAAAATGGGATAGCTCCACCGCACATGAACGCAAACCTTCCAAATAAAAATTAGTTGATAAGATAAGTTCCAACCGACCCCTCTACGTTCCCATCAACAACAAATCAAACCAACAACCATCTTTTAGGAATCCAAAATTAATCAAAATATGAGGAAACCAAACACCTAAAAGAGATGAGAATATCATATCATATTGCACATATGAAAGTCCCTCAAACACCTAAAATATGAGGAAACCAAAATTAATCAAAATATGAGGAAACCAAACACCTAAAAGAGATGAGAATATCATATCATATTGCACATATGAAAGTCCCTCAAAATATACTTAAATGTTGCATTTAAAGAAATTGATATTGAAATAAGATATACAAAGAAGTTGAACTCTCATGACATCACACGACCCACTTGGCCACTAGAATACTTCCATGATTGCAACGGTAATCAAACCAATTCTCCCCCTATCCTTACTCATGGTACAAACAATCCATGACACAAAGAGAAAGCCTCACCTCAATATCCACCATACTTGGAACACTTATAAGCTGACAACATATTCTCAAGCCATTGAAATTCATCTCAATAGTAGGGAACGTAGTAAACATACTAGCTTTCTAAGGAATATGATGAATAACATTTAAGTTCACTACAAATGG